>JYJE01005359.1:0-133632 GCA_000983655.1 Zymoseptoria brevis | reverse complement strand
CTTATCTAACTAAACGGCGTATTAGCGCGCACTTATATATAATTATTAATAATTAGAGTGACTAGCGCAGCTGTATAGCGATAATGTAAGCAATTAGCGACAATAGTAACAGTGGTAGTGGTGGTGGTTGTTGTTGTAAGAAGTGAAAATTAAGGTAGTGACCTAAACTGCTGTTTAGGCCGCGATCGCCGGAGCCGACTCCGACGCTTGAAACATTAACACGTGAAGTCATGTCATCGTGCCTGACACTGGACAGCATCAATGGATCCATATACGACGACTATTGCCCGCTCTCGACATCGAAGTAGCCTGTCTGGACCGGAACGAGAGATCTCTCTACGCTTGTCATATTGCCTCGATCTTCCCAGTCCACTGGACTCGACCACAATGCGAACCTCTGTACGATAACACGCGCCGCCATGCCTTCGAGCTCCCACGGGCCCGATGCCTTCACACAAGTCCTACCCGGATCGCCCTCTCCTTCTTTACAGTCCTTCACGACCTTCACCTTCCGCTTCAAGCGCTATGTCGCCTACATCTCCGGCTCGCAGCTCAATGTGCTGTCATCGCCTACGAACCTCAATCATGCGATATCCTTCGATCACGAACTACTAGCTGTGGAAGCGGACGGCAAGACTGGGAAGCTTGTGGTAGCTGGCAAAAGTCATGTTTGGGTACTGGAGCCAGTGGCAGAAGGCTGGGACAAAGTCTGGTGGGACAAAACGCTCTACCTTGTTAGACCGGATGCGGAAGATGAGGCGCTCTGCGTGAGCTGGGGAAATGAGGGTGAGGTGCTCGTAGGAGGTAGCAAAGCGCTGTCACTCTTCTCTACGCTGGTGTACTCTCGGACTGCCTCGCCGGTCGGGATTGTAGACGAAACAGCAGAGCAGCGAGCTCCGCTGTGGTCGAAAGCTGCAGCATCACCTATCTGCCAGGCAGCCTTCAGTCCAAGCTCGTCGATAATCGCTACCTGCGCGCGCTACGACAGACTGGTCAAGATCTGGCGGCGGCTATCGTTTGAAGAAGGACTGTTCGATCACACATATCTTCCACACGCTGGGACAGTAACCCATTTTCAATGGCGTCCGCTCAACGCCAATGCAGAGGAAAGAAGAGGGAGTGGTATCAGCGGCAGACACGATG
This sequence comes from Zymoseptoria brevis, assembly GCA_000983655.1. Taxonomy (NCBI): domain Eukaryota; kingdom Fungi; phylum Ascomycota; class Dothideomycetes; order Mycosphaerellales; family Mycosphaerellaceae; genus Zymoseptoria; species Zymoseptoria brevis. The sequence continues at coordinate 132,489 of JYJE01005359.1, read as the reverse complement.
ATGGACCGGAAGTTCTGTATACCATTGCTATGGACGCTGTATTGCGGGTGTGGCGTACTGGAGGCTCCCACGACCTGGATATTCTGGTTCTGCACACAACGATAGATCTGGTCGCCGCAATCCCAAATTCGCCAACCTTGACCAGTCGCGGCTTTGACGATGATAGACCCAAGCCTCCGAGGTACGCGGTCATGATCCCCTCGGACGATTTCACTACTGCCGTTAATGCAGCCATCGGTGTGCCTCAGCAAGGAGAGGTGAACCATTCTAAAGAGCTGTTGAAAGAGATGATATCGCACGAGGCGGATGTGGTTATGACTTTCGACGGACAAGGAAGGATGTCAGCATGGGGACTAGAGAGCATCGGCCACCGACGTAGGTCCGAGACACCGATTACGCCCCAAGCATTCCACATTGCCCACTCTGAACAACTTCGAATGACGCTCCCGGGTGGTAGTCCTGCTACGTGTGGTACTTGGTTCCAGGACGATGAGATCCATCTGCTGACGCACAGTCTGGTATCAAGTGGAGAAATTACATGGTGGAAAGGCAAGGTTGAAGACTTCTTCTCTTCGTCCGCCTCTGGCCACGATAGACTTTCACCCGCAGGCGTCTGGTCGGGTCACAATAACCTGATAGTGGATGTCCGGTCATTTCCATCTGGCATCATATCATGGTCGTCCAGCGACATCTCAAGGTGGAATGAAGATAGAGATGTGCCACTCCGCTGGGAAGAGTCGATAACAACAACTCCGGATGTCCGGACTGTGGCTGTACTCAGTCCAAAGGGTCTGCTGCTCGTCGTCACCGCATCGGAGTTTTCCGTGCATGCACCGAGCGGTGGATTCGTCACGAAGGTAGCCTGCGCAGTGGAGCGAAAGGGAAGAGTACATGTCAGCGTAAGCACCGATGATCGCAGCGAAGGTGTCTTCGTCCAAGACGACGGCCAACAAGTCATTTGGTGGAAAACAGTCTCGCAAGATGCGCATTCACTACTACATGCGACTATAAGCATTGATGCTATCTCAACCTCGGCGCGAGATGGCTGGTCCGACGTCCTGTTCGCAGTGCCAGTATCTTCAGTGCGCGAGCCTGATAGTATCTGCATCACCATTATTGGGAAGAGCGGACGTATCGTGGTCGATAAGCTATTTTCCAAAGGACAATTGGTGTCTTTGGCAACCTTCGAGACAGGCATCGAAGACCCATCACTATTTGCCGCGAGTGCAGACTTTGCTGCCATTGTCTCCAACAGCACGAACACATTGATGATCGTGCATCTTAGCGATGGCTACATCGAGCACCGCCAAGTGCTGGACAAGGATGTGATCGGGCTTGAAGCTTTCAGCTCCGATTCTGGTCAGAATTATCTTGCAGTCGGATATGGTACTACTGTCGACGTCCTGGTTCAAGGAAGGTATGAGCACTCAAGCTCGAGAGTGCCGACGTGGATCTCAGTCAAGACGATCTCCGTCGAAGGCACTGGTCTTCACGTCTCAGCTATGGCGTGGCGTCCCGATGGCAGCCTCGCGGCCGCCGCCGGGAACGGCGTATTCATCGCGAGCTCCAAGATTGAGACATCAAACTTGAGTATCGAAATTCAAGAAGCTCATGATCTCGATCAGTCATCGACGAAGAATTCCAGTCTGTCACACGTCGCAACGCAGATGCAAATTGCTCTTCCCACTTGGCACCCTAGCCTGCTGTCTCGCCTTGTCCAGCACGGCCACTTTGGTGTCGTCGCCACGATCTTGGAAAAGCTATCGCAAAAGCTGAAGTTCTGGGGCCCTGACGAAGAGCTCGACTCGACACTGGATGAGCCGCTTACACGTCACATGCGAGAATCTTCTAGGCTGCATCAAGTCCTCAGCGAGGACACAGTCTCCGATCTGAAGGAGCAATTAGACAGCAAGGATCTCCCTGCACTCTCGACTGTAGAGCAGCGGCGGCTAGGCCATGTCATAGATGCTGTTGCATATATGAGTCAGCACGTTGGGACTCTGGACAAGAACGCACTACGTTATCTGTTCAACTGGAAACTGCAACTGCTCTACAACCAAGAGGACGCGATTGACGGATCCGCAGATGCAGGACATACCAACGGCGCAGTTCAATCGCCATTCGTGCCCAATATGCCATGGCGCGAAGTTGCCTTTGCCTACCACAGCACCACGCAGCAAGCTCTTCTTGACATCTTACTGCTGCACCTGGACAACAAGATCACCTGGCCTGCTGCACGCCGCCTTGGAATTACAGCCTGGCTTTCCGACCGTGCAGCTCTGGAGCAGATCTTCGAGCAGATCGCTCAGTCTGCCTATCGTTCCGCGCAACCTCCCGACCCGGTCAACGCTTCGATCTACTTCCTCGCACTTCACAAGAAGGCTACCTTGATAGCGTTGTGGCGCATTGCGACATGGCATCGAGAGCAGAAGTCAACGATGAATTTCTTGAAAAAGGACTTTGCTCAACCCGAGGCACGCACGGCGGCCAGGAAGAATGCGTACGCGTTGATGGGGAAGCGACGTTTCCATTATTCGGCTGCCTTCTTCTTGTTGGCAGACGATGCAGCCAGTGCCGTCAGCATTCTCGCGGGACAATGCGAGGATCCCGCTTTTGCGGTTGCTGTGGCACGTCTGTATTGCGGCGACGGCTCGCCTGTACTCAGAACTCTGCTGGAAGATCGAATCATGCCACAAGCGAAGAAGGACGGCAATAGATGGCTGTTGAGCTGGTGTCATGAAGTCTTGCTCGAGAGAGATCAGGCGGCAGAGTCACTGATCATGCCGCTGGACGGCCCCAAGACATGGCATCAAGACGATCCGAATACGCTCTTGCTTTACCGCACGTTGCGCAAGTCACCGTCGCGATATGAGTACAGTGCTGTGCTGAGAGCTGCCAGAATTCTTCGGCGTATGGGTCAGTGGCTGCTTGCCCTGGATCTTGTTAGCACTTGGGAGTTCCGGAAAGAAGCGGAGCAACAGTCCAGCGCCAATAGCGTCGGTCAGGCGGCTGGCATCGGGACTGCGCAAGATAACGACAGTGCATCCACACCACAAGAGCCGCCATCGCTGCTGGACAGCTTCGCCGGTCCTACGCCCTCAGCCGATACCGACGCCGCATCTAGCGACGCCAACGACCGACAAGCAAAGGCGGCCGAACTGCTTAAGAAACTCAAGGCAAAGAAAGAGGCCGCAGCAAATCCTGTGAGCGAGAAGCCGAAACCACCGCCGACGCAATTCAAGGAGCCGGATGCGAATTCGTTGTTGGATAGTTTTGGGTTTTGAGCATTGTCCATTGTAGAGTATAATGTTGGTTGACAGTCATCTAATCTCGCTCTCTCATGTCTACCCGTCTTCAACATACCCAGAGCGGACATCAAAGAGTGGCATCGATCCCCACAGATAGAGCTGGACCGCACGATACAGCTCCGTTCAATTGCATTTTGCCTCGTCGTCCTCGCTGTCAATCGTGCACCAATTTCCAGCATCGTGGCAGGGGCCCCACTTCATGGAAAGAAGAGAGGTCAGTTCAGGTAAGGACACGGATTGGATCATGTAGCTTGCAGAATGTAATCCGCCCACAGAACGTCGTGCTTACCCGTCGACTCAAGCGACGCCCTCTCTTTCGGGAACGTATCGGATCGTCATGTCTGCATTGCTTGAAATTGCCAGTAACACTTTTCAGGAGCGCGGATAAGACTTGATTCTTCTGGTCCATAACCTGTACGACCTTGGATGAATCAACCCTCCCTCGGCGTCAGTTTAACCTTCGCTCCATTCAACGATACGCAATTCAACATCAAAAACTCCTTCCACTCCTCCGGATCCCTACTCGCAATCCCACTGAACGCCTGACACAATCTAACCGTCGCATAACTCGCCTCTGTCAACGCGAACTGCTGGCCCAGACAGACCCTCGGCCCACCATTGAACGGAAGATATCCCCAACCCGGTCTTAAGCCTTTCTTGCCCGTCTCAGGGTCGTCGAGCCATCGCTCTGGAGTGAAGTCTTCGGCGTCGGGTCCGTATATGTCCTTCCGGCGATGCATGGCGTAGACGTTCCAGGAGACGACACCTCCTTTGGGAATGAAGATTGGTGCGAGACCGGATGGTCCGCCGCCAACGGGGAGGGTTGTGTCGCATTGGGCTTCGCGGCTGTTGAGAGGGACGACCGGGTGCAGACGCAGGGACTCTGAGAGGACCGATTGGAGGTACTTCAGGTCTTTCAATTGTTCGAATGTGGGCCGGACACCGTTCAGTTGCCCGACTTCTGATTGCAGTTTTGCCCATATATCGGGACGCTTGGAGAGGATGAACCAGACGTTGGTGAGGAGGGAGGCAGTGGTGTCGCGGCCGGCAATGAGGACGTTGAGGAGTTCGCTGCGGATGCGGACGCGGTCGGTTGTTTGCCGCACCAACTCGTCGATGAAGACGTACCGTTGAGGTTTCTGGTCTTCGGCGAGAAGTTGAGCACGCTTGGCCAGGCCTTTGTCAACGTAGTAGTCCACAAAGTCGTGCACGAATTTACGATCCGCTTCGAATCGCTTGTTCTTTATGGCAAAGCGTGCCCATTTACCCCATCGGGCTTTCTTGGCGATGAAGTCCTGGCCGTTGTTGAGGGCTTCGGCGAATCCGTCCGTGCTGTCTTTGGTCAGAGACTCGGTGCTCTCGCCGAAGAGGAACTCGGTGGCGGAGTCGATGGTCAGGCGGAAGAAAAGATCCGATAAGTTGACCGTGGTACCATCTTTTGGAATTGCGGCAACGAGATGGGAAATGTGTTTCTCGAAAGTTACAGTGTCGCCGATCTGGGAGCGGACAAAGTTGGGACGGAGCATGTCGCGAGAGTGCTGCCAGTCTGGGCCCTCGGATGTGAAGATGCCTTTGATGGAGGTTAGACTGGTGGCACGGAGGTCAAGTTTCATCGCAACCGACCTTGCCCAAGAAGCGGATGGAAGCCCGTCTGGCGTACGAGTTAGCAATGATCATCACTGTCGACCTCTGCGAATACATACCTTGCGTCCGGTTCCCAAACCCCACTTCTTGAAATCGACCGCTTGAATCGTCTTCAGATTCTCCGGCTCAATCGTCACATGAATCTCTCGACCGAGACCTAATCCACGGATGGTGTTTGCTTTGAGGTTTGCAAATCTGGCCGTTCCCAGCTCGAGGAGCGTATGCTCCTTCAGGGCCCGGATGTTGCGGAGGAACAAGTCTATTCCCATGATCGGGTCCTTGGCCGGAATACGAGCGGCTGACATGACCCCTTTGGAGCGCTTGTAGGAGCGTCGGCGGAGCCATATCGCTGTTGTTGTTGTGAGGAGGTAGAAAATGTATAGACATGCTATGGCAGTGGCGAGCTGGGCTGTCGCGGAAAGCTTGGTGAGATTGGCCATGATATGGCAGCAATTGCAGCAAAAGGCAAGAAGACAGGAATGAGACGGAAGCCTTGAAAGCAGCGCTCACTGCTTACGTGCTATTGTAACCAACGCGAAAGGATTGTAGATGTACACATGGCGTGCAATGGCGTGATCCAGATGCTGCCCCTCTGAGGTTGTGGCTGAATGGAGCGTGGCTTCTCCACAGCGAAAAGGCACGTGAGAGCGGTCCGCCCATCATCGGCGACTCGGACGGAGCATGCTGACACGATGTCGATGAGGGACAATTGTTTGCGAAGCCTGATCGCGAACTCGTCTTTGTTGGATACCTACCTTATGGGACAGGACGTGCTGGTGCGACTGCAGAAATGTCTGGACGCAAGAGTACCCGATAACGAGCAGCCAGACTCCACTCCGCACGCTGCATCAGTAGGTAGGCATAACTCAATAGTGTGCAGCATGATCGTTCCTTGGTTGACCAACCAGTCAGTTCCAACATTCCCTACCCGACCTGTCCAGGTACAGCGTCCTCCGTCTGACGCCGACCCTGTCAACTGATCCACAAAGAAAACCAAGATTCGAGCAAAAGTTTCCCTGCCTCATTCCTTCGTCCCTCCACCCTGTCGGACATCGCGGAGGCATCACCATCTCCTCATGCGTACGATGAGGCGAGTTTGCGTGAAGCATCCCGCAATTTTCAAACTAGCCGGAAGTCCCACAAAGGCGATTTCGGCACAGGGTCTTGAACGGTCTCCCAGTCCACCCGCTCAACGGCCTCGCCATGCATGACTCCCGCAACAAAGCACTGTCCGATCAATTGCCACGAATGGTCATCAAGCGGTCGAATCAGCATCGGCGTCTCGACGCCCAGAAACACGCAGACGCAATCTCCTGCTTGCGTGCCTTCGGGTCCAATGGCCAGATTGCCGTTGGAAAGGTGTAAGAGTCGACGATTGTTGCACTGTGCGGCGATGGTCGTAAGATGATCGACGTCCTGCCGCGTCTGAGTGGGATCCGGGCTCGCCGTGCCTTGGATGGTACCTTCCGTGCACAGGGCAGCCAGGAAAGACGCTCGCTCCACGCCGAGGTCAGCGTTGATGAGCAGGCAATAGATGCTGGCGGGTTGGTCTCCTGCTTCTTGGAGTCGCCTTAATCTTCGGAGCTCCGAAGTGTCCGCGATCATCGGAACTTCGCCAGCCAGGGCCTGGACTACTCCAACTAGGAGTCCTCTCATGATCAGCACGCCGTCCTCACGATGAGCGACAATTTGCTTGTGCCCTTCCGAGTAGCCCGCGTGCCAATTCTGAATGTCAACTTCGGAAGTGTATCGTGGCTCGCGCCAATCGATGACCCAGCTTGGGAGGATGCCATGGCTGTCGCCAGTCTGGCGTTGCTGTGATGTTCCAGCAGCCATGATGGCTTCCGAGGTCATATAGTTAATCATGAAAAACATAGCATCGGAGTATGTTTGGATTACGGACTTGTCGTAGCTTGGTCTCAGTAGTTCGGGTATCGGCTTCGCAAGTGTAGACCCGATCGCAAAATTCTTGTCCCTCGGATCAGTACACTGCAAGTCGCGGGTCGCTTCGAGGGTAGCAAAAACTTGCCACAGAGCGAGCTGAATTCGTCCTCTTTTCCCGTGACTGGTCGAAGAGCGTGTACGCCGCTGTTTAATAAATTCGATCACGGCTGGTACTTCTGGCTTGACAACACTCCTGGCATTGTCGGTGCTACTGCTGCTGATACCCACGACATCGTCTTGATGATCGTCTACCCGTGCGTGACCGATCCAGATGCGAAAGATGTTCTCCATGGGAAACAAATTGTCACAGGTATTGAAACACTCGCAGGACTCGCTCGACAAGAAGAACTCAACGTTGGCAGACAAAAGGACTTCTTGGACCATCCATAGCCGATGGAACCAGGGTCGAGTCTGAAACTCTTCCAGGAAGATGGCGTTGATCTCTTGAGTGTACTTCAGTGCGGTGCCATCATGACGCCCACGCCTGTAAACAGAGGAGTGAACATTGCCGAGCCCAGTATCTATTGACCCACACAGATCCGAGGATTCGATGTCCAGCCTTCTAAGATCCGAGTCAAAAGACTGGCAGGAACGCGTATGTGATCTCGTACCAGAACGCGATGATGCCGTCCTAGACTGCAGAATGTTTGCGGAGTCCGAGTCGTGCTCGCCGAGATAGACTAGCGTCGTCTGAGCTCCGTGGTATATCTCTTGCATCTGCATTGCATGAATGTTCCGTTCGAGCACGTCGTTTTGATCGATACACAAAGCATCGATCCAGAATTGGTACCGTAGATCTTGAGACCGCAGCGCACGCAGGAGCATTTCGCAATTGAAACGAACCGCAAATGGCTTGCCATCGAGATAAATCATTCTGACGCGATCGTCTTCTCCCCACGCGTAAGAGATGGCGGCGTACTCACTTCTTATGCTCTCTCGCCAAAGGTGGCAAGAAATCAGGCCGTCGACTAGGTCTTGCTCAATGGTGACAAGTCGTAGCTCGCCGGACGACCGAAGCGGTGCGTGTTGGAATCCATCTGAAGATGAGCTTTCCGGAAACTCGAGACTCTCGATTGTGTGAGCATTGTTTGCCAGGTATGCATGGACTCTGTCTAGAGCAGCCTTGAGCTCGAGATCCAGAGACATCGTGGCATGCTACAGTGCTCGAAAGATCGTGGAAGATGCGTGTATGAGGGGAGAGTATAGCCCACGTCTTGAGAGGCTACATTAATGGTGAAGGGGAAAGTTTTCCGGCGACTGTCAATCGGGTCCGCTGTCACGCATATGCACCGCAGCAAGTACCCGGGTACTTGAACTCAGCCCTAGCATTTCGCATCCGCGACAGCGGCCTCGAACTCGCACATTCGCGTGGACGGCGCCACGCTCGACGCTCTGCAGGGGATTTCTGGACCAGCTCCGTTTGAGCCTGGTAGTTGGCTGTCCAATCTAGCATGTGCCCTTGGCAGTCAGGCGGTCGAAATGCAGTCGCCTCATCAGTGGCAGACTGTGCTGAGGTGAGGTTTGGTCGGACCCAGCCCATGGTGCTGGGATCTGCCTTCTGGAAGCTGTGGCATGATGGATGCGATTACTCGTGGGCTCATGGCCGGTGACTGTCGTGGTGATCGGCTTGAGAAAACAGCATCTGGTCCTGGTCATGTTTTCCGTCAGTTCAACAGATGTCGTCTTCTTGACCAGGAACCGTCAGAGGCTCCATCGGAAGACGCGTCAAATGGTGATGCGCATGTGCTCGTGTGTGTTCCCATCTCATCCCGTGTTGTTGTGTATCTGTAACACCGCTAACAAGGTTGTGACCATCGGATGGAGCTTCATCCATGAGGCTGAGGCTGATGAACCATCAAAATGCAATGCGAAGATCACCCGCGAATGGGCTCCCGAACATGGGTCGCCTGTCGATGGAATACGAGATCAAACAACGCCAACTCTCCCTCTACCCTTTCCTTGGCCATCTCCTTCTTTTGCTCCAGAATCGTAGCATTTCAGCCTCGTCTGTCCATCCCTTGCGCGACGTCGGCGTTGAGCGTCACACGATTGAGCAGTGAGACCATCACACCCGCTCGACTTACTTGTCGAGCACCACAAGACAACCAGTCATCTCCTTTCTCTCTTCGTCAACACGCACAACCGGAACGATGCGGTCCACCCAGATCTTCGACCGGAGAGCGAAGACCGCTCCTTCGCATTACCCACGACTGCCGTTCCATGGCCTCAGGTCAGCTCAGCTACTGGCGAGCTTGGTCGTTGGTGCGGTCATGTGCTATTACATTTACCATTTGAGAAGAGAGGACTACGCCATACCGTGGACATTCATCTGGGTAAGGATATCTAGCGGTTCTAGGAAGCTGGAGACGCCTTCACTCCAGAATCTGAAGCTGACAGCCCTCGTGAACACAGCTCACATCCGCCTCGTTCTTCTCCATCCTCGCTTTGACCTTTACCATTGTGCTGCACTGCTGTATCGGACTAAACCCACGCCTCAACCTCGCGCTCAATGGCTTTCTCCTCGTTCTATGGACGCTCAGCTGGAGTCTCTTGACATGGTTCATGAGCCCGACCTTGGCCAATGCGTGTGACGTCGAGCATTGGACTGAAGATATGGGAATAATGGTGTGCAGAATATACAAGGCGTTGTTCGCGTTCACTCTGGTTGGATTGTGAGTATACCACACATCTTCGTGCCCTTCTGCTGGGGAAAAGGTCACCATGCCCAGCGAGCGCTTTGCTGACAAGATATCTTTCTAGCCTTTCCACTCTCGCCGCATTTGTTCTCGACATCTACGTACACCGCAACCAAACCCGACGTGGCGTCTACCGTCTCCAAGACATGGAGACCAAAGGTCAGCCTTTGGTAGGGGCAGCGGCTCCATTCTCCCGGGACGGCAGGCTCCCACGAGAGAGTTCGGAGTGGGAAGAGCCAAGACCTTCGATGGGTCCGTTTGGTGATAATGTACCGGATGCGGCGAGACCATTGTATACCATGCCCGAGGGCCAGTTCCAATACGAGACGGGATACCATGGTGGTGGTGGTGCTGCGGGTGCTGGGAAGTTCTGAAGGACGAAACGCTTCGCCGTATGGGTTGCGAATCAGTGCTGGGCATTGATCTCGCATTCGTGAAGACTTGGGATACTCTCACGACGATATACGACCAAATGGAAGACCATGGATGCTCCTTCAGGGCGCCGCATATCCGAAGCATCTCGGAATATCGACCGTTTGCGATAATGTCCGTCAGCTCGATGAGTGCATCGACGAATGTCTGAGCTCCTGCTCTGTCCACGACTCTCCAATACACTAAGATTTACCTCCAACTAGGAGTTGTCTTCATGTCAAATGCCGAGTTTACTGCGACTGTACAGACAGGGTCCAGCTCATGCTCCGTCAGCGTTGAACGTTTTCATCCACCTCATCCGCCTTGCTGCCGCGCATCTATTTCCACTTTCGCCGTGCGAACTCCATGATAAAGCCTATCATAGAGCTCGCCAACCCATGACTGGCAACGCAATTGCTCCAACAATCGAAGAAAGGCATATCGACCGGTTGAAAAGTGCTTGCATTCCTTCAGGAAAGCGGAAAAATCAGGCATGACGTACTGAGCTTCGAGGAAAGTTGCCTCGCTGTTCTAAGCGTGTAAACGGTTACAAAGAACAGCATTAGTAAGGCGTCTTCTTCGGGTAAGGCAAGCCCATTGGCATATGACACCCGAGCAGAGCTGTGTTGAATGTTTCTATAAAGTTCCAAGTGCCGCCCTTCGTTCCTTCCTACGATTGTTACTATACGAAACTTGAATCCTCGACCCTCTGCTGCCATACTGGAAGTCACTATCAAAACCACACCACATAGAAGATCCGCAATGTCTACTCCGGCCCATCTCGTCAACCGTCCTGCACCAAACACTCCCTACTTCACTCCTCTGCAAGATCCTCCAGCCGGCACCGCCTTGGTAGAGGATGGAAAGAAAGATGCTGTTCCCAAGCTGTTTCGGCCTCTCAAGATCCGAGGTCTTACCCTCCAGAACCGCATCATGTTGAGCCCGCTCTGCCAGTACTCTGCTCCCAACGGACACTACACAATGGTTTGTCCGGTGCTTTTCAACAGCTCAAAGTGTCTAGGTTAACATCCTCTTCAGTGGCACCACACCCACATGGGCGGCATCATCCAGCGCGGTCCCGGACTAACCTGCGTTGAAGCTACAGCCGTGACTCCTCAAGGTCGCATCACGCCTGAAGACGTCGGTATCTGGCAAGACTCTCAGATCGAGCCTCTGGCCAAGGTCGTCGAGTTTGCCCACTCTCAGAACCAGAAGATCATGATTCAGTTGGCGCATGCAGGCCGCAAAGCGAGCACTGTGGCACCGTGGTTGAGCGGCGGCGATGTTGCTGGTGAGGACGTCAACGGATGGCCACAGGACGTCTGGGCGCCCAGTGCGATTCCGTGGAACGAGAAGCATGCTGTTCCAAAGGAGATGTCGTTGGATGACATCGAGGCTTTCAAGAAGGCGTTCGGTGAGGCGGTCAAGCGGGCATTGAAGGCTGGATTTGATGTCATTGAGATTCACAATGGTAAGTCTGACTGATCGACTCGCAGTGTGACAACGCTAACGGATCATCGTGTAGCTCACGGATACCTTCTCCACGAATTCATCTCGCCTGTGAGCAACACCAGGACCGACAAGTATGGCGGAAGCTGGTACGTGCACAGGTCTATCAACCTCAAATGACCACAAAGACTAATGTCATATAGGGAAAACCGCACTCGTCTGACAATCGAAGTCGTCGACCTCGTCCGTAGCATCATTCCCAAAGACATGCCTCTCTTCCTCCGCATCTCCGGCACCGACTGGCTCGAAGAGAGCGACATCAAGGAGTCCTGGACTTCCGCAGACACCGCCAAGCTCGCCCCAATCCTGGCCGAGCACGGCGTCGATCTCCTCGACGTCTCTTCTGGAGGCAACCACCCCAAGCAACATCCTCACAGCAAGCCCGCTTACCAAGCTCCGTTCGCTATCGAAGCGAAGAAGGCCGTGGGACATAATATGGGTGTCAGCTCGGTGGGCTCCATCGATAGCGCAAAGTTGGCGAATGACTTGTTGGAGAAGGATGGTCTGGACCTGATTGTTGTTGGCAGGGCGTTCCAGAAGAACCCCGGATTGGTCTTCCAGTGGGCGGACGATCTGGATGTTAAGGTGCAGATGCCGAACCAGATTCGATGGGGGTTTGGAGGACGCGGAGCTGGTGCGGACAATGTAACGCCTGCTACGAAGATTCCGGAATTGGTTGGCAAGGCTTGAATGATGCGTGAGAAAGATAGTCAGACGTGTGATATAGCTAGACAGTGCAGACGGGATACATTGAAAGATCTTAACAAGGTCACCACGCCGCGACCACATGGCTCTGCAAACATTGAAATGTAAAACGACACCGCACCTCATGTGGAATAAGCCTTTTCACTTACTCCTCAAAAGAAAGGAAGTGCAGTGCCGCCGTCGATAGTTCCCCCCATATCTTGCAGCCACACTTCGCGACGCCACAACGGAGTTAAGCCACGATTTCGGCCGACCGAAAAAGTTCACTCACGCGAGCTTCAGCATCGCCCAACTTCATCCAGTACATTTCTCCGACTGCACATACGCAACACCCAAGCCATGGCACCCAATCGAGGCCGGAATCGCGCTGCCAAATTTGAGGCTCTCGTTGAGACTGGCGGGAAAGGTCAGCCTCTTCATGCAACACTTTCTATCATTTGATGAACTCTGCTAATGATCTTCTCCGCTTAGACTTCGATCCTGAAGCAGATGATGTACCCGCGGCCGACTCCAGCGATAACGAGGACGCCGGCTCGAGCGACGAAGATAACGACGAGGAGGCGGCCCGGGAACATTACGTTGCAGTCGGAAAGAGTAAACTGAGGAAACCGAAGGAGGTCGCATTAGGTCCAGCATATGTTGGAAGAAAGGTCGGAAGGGATGCTTTGGAGAGGGAGGATGATGACGATATGTTGGAGGGAATGGAAAGCGAGGAGGAGGAGGAGGAGGAGGAGGATAGCGAGGATGGATTCGGACAGCAACAGGAGGGCAGTGAAGAGGGCAGCGAGGAAGACGAAGATGATGTCGGGAACGGCACTTCGGACACAGAGATGAGTGATGTGGATGAAGAGGAGGAAGAGGCCACCAACGGAGAAGATGCGAAGCTGAAGAAGGAGCTCTCAAAGGCAATGGGCGACGACATGAAACGATCTGTGACTGCATCTATCTCGCAGGCCAGCAAGGAAGACGCCGAGAAAGGTCGCGCAGTCAAGAAGCAGCGCACGGCATTCGACTCGCTCCTCAACGCTCGCATGAAGCTACAGAAATCGCTCATCGCAACGAATACCCTCGTCGGTCTCCCAGCGGAACAAATCCAGGACGAAAAGTCGGAAGCCAGCGACGCCCTACTCGCAGCCGAAACTGCCGCCTTCAACCTATGGAACTCCCTCAACACCTTTCGCGAAGATCTTCTCTCAGCTCGTGCACCGAGCAAGAAGCGCAAGCGAACTAACTTTACCTCCTCTACACCGACCTCGACTCTCCTGGACCACCTCACTACCCAAGAATCTGCTTCCCTCTCGCACCGCAACGCTGTCCTCCAGAAGTGGTCCCTTAAATCCCAAGGTCCAACAGTTCAAACTTCCTCCTCCCGTCTGATAACCCAAACCTCCACGCAAACCACCATCATCGACGTTCTGGACTCCCACCTCTCGAACCCTGCTCGACTCCTCTCTCGAACCCAACAACCACGCTCCTGCGCGCCCCTTCAACTCTCCGAATCCCTGTCCTCCGATGCGAAAATCTATGACGACGCAGACTTCTATTCCGTTCTGCTGAAAGAACTGCTAGAGCAAAAGTCTGCGGACAGCATTACGGCCAGCGCCATCGATGTCGGGTATCAAGTGCGGAAAGAAGCGAAGACGAAGAAGAATGTGGATACGAAAGCGAGTAAAGGACGGAAGCTGAGGTATACGGTGCATGAGAAGTTGCAGAATTTCATGGCGCCGGAGGATCGAGGGAGATGGGGTGAAAGGCAGGCGGAGGAGTTGTTTGGGAGTTTGTTCGGGCAGAGGGTGGGATTGGACGAGGAGGAGGTTGAGAGGGATGATGACGAGGCGAAGGAAGAGGAAGGGTTGATGTTGTTCAGAAGTTGAGAGCGTGGAGATGTAGCTGTATTCATCCTTGAAAAACCTCAACTTTTTGTGACGTGGGTTGATATTCCGAAAATCTGGTCTGAGCAATGAGAGAAGCACGCCAAACTCTTCCCAAGCCTTACTGGTTATCTATGCAGTGCAAACGGCATCCTCTTCCCAAAATCCCTCCAGTACCAAGCCCACCCTGACCGTCACCCCGCCCTCTCTCCCCTCAGCTTATCATACCTCACCACCGCTCCCAACAATACATTCGCGCCATCCGCACACTGCTCGGGACTGGAGTACTCCGCCGGATTATGGCTCACACCATCCCGACACGGCACGAAAATCATACAAGTCGGACAGTGCTTGTTCGTGTACACGGAATCATGACCCGCACCGCTCGTCATGAATTTGCCCCATTTCCCGAGATTCAGACCTTTGACTTTGTCGTCGCCGCAGAGGTCTGCGCCGGCTTTGCGGACGCAGGCGATGCAGTCGTCGTGGAAGTAGGTCGCTGGATTCTCGAAGTCCGTTTGCCATTCGACCGTGCATTCGCGTTCGGAGATGGCGCAGCCGGTGTTCACGCCTTCGGCATCGGCGCCTGCTGCGATTTGGTCGAACGCCACGCGGCATTCTTGCTCGACTTGTTCGACGGTCTCGTTGCGTGGCGCGCGGATGTCTAGGCTGAATTGCACGAAGCCGGGTACTGTGTTGGTGGAGCCGGGTTTGAGGGTCAAGATTCCCGTGGATGCGAGAGCTTTGTAGCGGTGGGCGATACGGTGGGAGGCGAGGATGAGTTTGGAGGCTGTAAGGAGGGAGTCGGCGCGATGTTGGAAACTTGTGGCGCCAGTATGAGCGTCGCGGCCACGAACGGTGAGCGTGAACCATTTGTAGGCCTGCACGCCTTTGACCACTCCAACACGACGATCTTCGGCTTCGAGGATGGGACCTTGTTCGATGTGGAGCTCAAAGTGAGCGGCCATTGGAGTGGACTTGTAGCTGGCGGGTGTAGAGCCCAGGTAGCCAATGCGTTCGAGCTCGGATTTTACAGTCGCCGTGTCGTTGGCCGGGATCACGGACTTGAGGTTGTGGGCCTTTTCAAGTGGGATCGACTCGGCCCAGACACCAGAGGACATCATCGACGTGGGAAAACGCGCGCCCTCTTCGTTGGTCCAGTTCACAATACCCACGGGATAGTTCGTCTCGACCCAGTTGTCATTCAAGACTTTGAGAAGTTCAACTCCAGCACATACTCCGAGAATGCCATCGTAGCGGCCACCCTGCAAGGTCTGTCAGACAACGCAGTACGAACAGCAGAACGCACGATATACCGAAGGCTGAGTGTCCAGATGTGAGCCAGCATATGTGGGAGGTCCTTCTTTGAGACCTGGACGGACAGCAAATTGATTGCCCATGGCGTCCGTGTGCACTTTGCAACCCAGAGCTTGTGTGGTCTCTGCAAACCAGTCACGGGCTTGCTTGTCGGTGTCTGATAGAGATAGACGAGACATGCCAATCTCTTTATCGCCACTAGAGAAGAAAGCGAGTCAGCCAGGTCCCTCAACATCTCTTATTTGTACATCTTGAAGATTGTCATTGTCGTGATCAGTTGGCTGTTCTTAGTATTGATTTGATAAATCATCAAGACCTTTGATGGGTTAAGACGAATTGCATATTGGCATATCATCATTTCGACAGTTGGTGCGGCAGGAAAGAATGAAAGCAGGAGTTCTCACCTTCCCCATCGTTCTCCTTTGCCCCATTCTGATGTCGAGTGGATGTCGTTCATCAATCTGTCCTGGTTGACCCGAAGCGAAGAGAAGTCTTTCTCAGCCATCTCCGCCACGGCGATGGCCAGCCGCGACGAGCGAGAGAACGTCCTGTGCTGCCATGTTGTGCGAAAAAATATCGACGCCGCCGGAAGAAGGTGCGACGGTCGTATCGATGAAGTGACTGCGTGTCGTGTGAGAGTAGAAATCGACATGGCGCTTTTCGAGAAGTGGTTCGCGCCAAGCGTCCGTGCTCACGACTGCAACCAAACGACGACTCAGAACCGCAACAGAAACTGTCGATGTGCCCAGCGGAAGTCTCTCGGGTGCATGAATTGAAGACGCTGTAGATCAGACTACGAGCGTCGAAGTATGATTCTCAGCTTCACTGCGACAACATCGAGAGAGCTTATCCTGTGCCTCGGGCGTTCGAAGGTGTGGAGTATAACGTCTAGACTAAGCCGGCCAAAGAGGCGTTGATAAGGTCAATGAGAGCAAGATGTCCTCTCTCTTATTATGTGTCACGGCCAGACTCGTGCATGAAGGAGTTTACGAAGCGTGAGCGGATATATAGCGGCTTTGAAGGAGTTCAGACCTTGCCGTAAGCAGTCCATCAAGACGGACCAGGGACAAGGTCCGAATATGGAGAACCTATCCTTCACTTGGAGTCTGTACTCGAGACAGGCCGCAACAGTCTCCTTCAACGACTAGAATCGGGAGACTCTTGCGATTGAATGTCAGTTTCTGGCCAGGCCGAGAGAATAGCGGCCCAACGGAGGACATCCACTTGAGAACATGACAAGGTGAGAAAGTGCGCAATGAACGCCCAGGCGGACTGGTTTTTCTTGCTTATAAGGAGTTGAGCCGAGTCCAATGCCTAATCAGAATCTCTTTGACGCTATGCATCCTCATGATGTGCAGGCCTTGGAGCCACTTCGAACTTATTTACCACGAACTAGCAGCAGGAGCCGCCTCAGCCTGGGTGGTGTTTTCCTCCCACGACTTCGCGCCTCCAGCGTCAGCTCCGGTGTTGGTATCCGCCGTACCCCAACCGCTGTCTTCCTAGGACGAAGCTGGTGGAGCACCACGACCACGACCGAAACCACCGCGCTGCTCGCCACGGAACTCTGGGTTGAAGCTGCCGGGAGCACCGGATCCGCCCTCCTTGTTGTCGCCAAACTCGCGGCGGCGGTATCCACCCTCGCGATCACCACGGGGACCACCACGGCCACCTGGACGACGCTCACGCTCGCCATCAGCTCCGAGCATGCCACGGGGAGGCGCGTGCGAGCGCTGCTGCTTGACGTGGGTTTGCGGAACGATCTCGGCGGGGAGGTGGAGCCACTCGCGCAGGTAGTCGAGACCCTCGGGGGTGAGGGTGTAGTAGTACCATTGCCAGGAGAACTGGGTCTTGAGGTAGCCGCGCGAGGTGAGGGACTGGCAAGCCTTGATGACCTGGAGGAGAATGTTAGAAGCGGTCGGTGGGGTCGAGGATGTGGTGATCGCGTACGTAGAGGTTCTTGGTGTCAATCTCGCCGTGCTTTGGCTGGTTGAAGTCCTTCTTCGCGACGAGGACACCCTCGCGGAAGAGGTACTCGTGGATGAGCTTGCGGTCGGCCTCTGCAGGAATTGTTAGTTTGTTATCCTCACTGTCACCGTAGTGTGCAGGTTCCAGACGTACTTGGGATCAGCATCTTTGCGGTTGTCAATTGTCGATGTGTGGAGTTCGTCAAACAATTTGAAGTTCGACCAAATTATCCATGTGCTCGTGGGTGGGGCCTTCCGCTTCAGGCCTTGGCACGAACTTCAATGCGACGCATGTTTCCATAGCAGGTACGAACGGAAGTCTCTCTGGAAGTCATGGATCTGAGCGGCATTCGGAGACAGAGGACTCTCTAACATTGTTCGTCGTGGATAACTGATTCACGTTGTATTATCATGTTCTGCCTTAGAAGCTTGGTGCCTGAGGCAAGAAGAAATTGACTTGCCCTTTGGGCCTGCCATCTTCCGAACTTGACGATCACTTCTGTGCCCCACACACGACTATAGGTACCTACCAACACAACTACCATCACTCGACCGTCACATACATATCCGCACGCCATGGCCGACACTCACCCCGATCGCACGATAAACGTGCTGCTGGCGACTTTCGCTGGCCTCGGACTCCCACGGACACTCTCGCTACCCACAAAGGCATCCTCCTCTATTGGCGATGTCTACACCTCCATTCTGGACCGCCTCCCACATCTGGACGATTCCCTGATCATCAGCACGGTCTCAAACAAACAACTATCACGGTCCAACGATTCGCCGATCACTACACTTCTCAGCTCATCTGACGACAGCTTGCTCTCCCTCCGCCTCAGCCGTAGACTATGTGGTGGCAAGGGTGGTTTTGGCTCCCAGCTTCGTGCAGCCGGCGGTCGCATGAGCAGTCGCAAGAACCGCGACCGCAACCAGAACCCAAACGGATCCAACAGGAATCTTGACGGCCGACGACTGCGAACTGTGGACGAGGCCAAGAGGCTGGCGGAGTACCTCGCGATCAAACCCGAAATGGAGAAGCGAGAGAAGGATGAGCGGAAAAAGAGATGGGAAGCGGTGGTCGAGGCAGCAGAGCGGAAGGAGGAGGAAATTCGAAGTGGAAAAGCTGGTGCGAACAGCGGAAGGCTGAATGCAGAGTACGTTGAGAGCAAAGAGTTGGCCGAGGAGAAGACCCGGGAAGCCGTCTTGAAGGCTATGCGTGAGCTGCAGAACGAAGGAAGGACAGGCAGTGAGAGTTCAGAGGATGTGGAAGAGGGCAGCGACGAGGAAGAAGCCGATGGTGGTGAGAGCTCTGGTTCGAGCGAGAATGTAGCCGCTGAGGGCTCGGCGCATGCTGGCAGGACGTTCTTTGGCTGGGACGATGAAGACGAGGACGATTCGGAAGATGACGAGGAGGAGGCAGAGATTGCAAAGGCACCGCAACCCGAACCTACCTACCAGGGCAAAGGCAAAGGCAAAGCGACATGATCTTGCGTGCACCGCGAGCTTTTATTCAAATGATCAATACCATCGCTACATCGCATATCTCTCCGATATCACACCAAGCAACGCGCGCCGCATAGTGTTCGGAGCCTGCTCCGCGAAGCACTGCCAGCACTTCTGTACCTTCTTTGCGTCCAGCCATGCACCACGTGCTGTCGATGATTCGTCCTCTGTCGGCAGATTGCCAGACATTACCCGCAGATCTCGCCATACATGGTGCGATATCTCGTCTTCTCTGCTGACATTGTACCTTGCGAGCACTCTGAAGTCGGTTCTTGGCTGTCAGCGTCTTGGCTGGCTCAGGTGTGCCGACAAGTCTCACCAGGTCGGAGAGTTCACCGATGGAAGAAGATGCCAGATATAAATGGCCATCATCACTCCTCGTTGATGTCTTCCTTCAGTCAGTATACAAAGCAACGCAAACGAAGCACCTCGCACTCAGATTGATTGCTCGACACACACAAACACAACATCATCAACACTGACCACGCAATGGCCCTCGTCTACAACTACGCTCCTCCGACCCTAGTGGTCGACCATCCTCACGACCGTCTCCACCAGCACAACTCATTCCTCGGCGTTCTGGCTCGTCGCAATGCGGATCCCAAAGCTCATCCCAACTATCCCGACATGGACATTTTGGACACCGAAGACTTGTACCGCATCGATATTGAAGTTCCAGGAGACAACGATCCGTCGAGCATAAAGCTCCAGTGGGAGAATTGGAGATTCCTGGTTGTGAGTGGCGAGACGAAGAGGAGCTGGGAGAAGGTCGATGACGGCGAGAATGGAATGCAAGAGCGAAGAGTTCCTGACGATCGGTCGGATGTGCTGAAGGGCGACTTGCAGCGGATGCCGGCAAAGACAGGTCTGGCAAAGGCAGTGGGCGAAGACAAGAATGCCCTCCACCGCTCTCAGGCGCACATTCACGACCGAAATGGCACGCAAGGAGGCGTGCAATCTATCTACCCACGTCTTCCGGTTGAAGAGCGACGTATCGGGTCGTTCCGGAGAGAGATTCACTTCGATGTGGATGTCGAAATGGGGAAGTTGAAGGCGAAGCTGCAGGCTGGGCTTTTGACGATCGAGTTGCCGAAAAAGCATTACGAGTACTCGAAGGGTAGGGGCGAGGTCAAGGTCGAGACGGGATAGGTTGAGGGCTTGATGGGGAAGCAGAGATTCCAATAGGATGAGTGTTCGCCGAAGGCAGAGCTTTGACATGGGTGGAACGAGAGGAGAATGTTTCATTCCAGGTTGCTGCCGTACTGTTCAGTTTTATAGGATGATGATAATGAAGCTAGTTCTGACACTCAATCTGGCATTCCCATTGATCTTCGCAATGACCGTCGGGTTTCATTCGATGAGTGCGATGGATGAGGAGGAAAGGCGGATCACACGGAGCAGCATTGAAAGCTGGATACCCCTAAGGGGGTCGAACCCTCACAAATTCTGAATCTGCGAACATGAGCTAGCGCACTTCTAGCCGAGCCAATGAGAAGATTTTGCAACCTCACCTCCTCCTTCACCGCATTTACTACTGAGGAACATCAAATACACGAGGCTTCAAATGGTACAGGAATACAGCAGATTTCGGCGCTTTGATCCCCGAGCTCATGGCAGCAATATACACAACACTGGAACTGCCGACATCGACAATCTCGCCTCTTGTCAGCCGAAGAAACGCTAAAAATCGTACCAGATTCGGATCGCGAATTGTCCGACAGCAAGACGCCTTGGCCTCTTTTATATTCCCGCTGGACCTGGACAACATTGCGGATACAACAAATAGCATCCTGTCGATCTCTCCGAGCTCTCTGGACAGCGCGGACATCGTTCGACCTTCACTTCGCTCGAAATCTACCCGATTCGACTTTTTCGTCTACTGACGTCTCCAAATGTCTTCCAACGCTTCCTCGAGCGAAACAACAACCCGACGGCGTTCAAGCCATTGCAAAGACGCCTTGAGGTTGCTACAACAGACAGCGTGTGGTGCCAGCTCGCCATCGCCCAGACCCTGGCTCAAAAATGCAAAAAGATGTATTTCGAACCCAATGGTCTGTACGATGGTTAGTACAGTGAATGTAGGTGTATATACATGTCTGTACATACCCCTAAGGGGGTCGAACCCTCGACCTTGGCGTTATTAGCACCACGCTCTAACCAACTGACTGGGAGTTTGTTAGGACGTGGTTCTCAAGAGTGGAAGATCGTAGGATCTGACTCACGCTAAGGAACCGGTGATTGGTTGAGGAGCCGGCGGCTGGCAACGAATATGTACATTTGTGACATTTCGCCGAGGCTTCCCCGACCATCCCTGTCTGAGCTCTACAGCTTTTCAAGTACTACGCATCGCTGCATCAATAGTATCAAGACTGGTCCAGAGCCTGGACAAACACAGACTCCAGTACGACCTACATACTATCGTACCGCGAGAAGAGCGAATCGACGGAAAGCGCATACCGCCCCATGAATCTCTCAGTCAAGGCTTTGAAGACTGGACGCATGATTGAAATTCCCCAACACAGCGGAAGACAGCGATATTTTGGACATTGACCAAGACAAACCAACTTATCGCACCGCAACCATGCTATGCGCCTGACTTTCCAACGCAGTCCTGCTCGGAATCGCTCATCTGCTCACCGCTTGCAAACAATTGCGATGCATACTGCACGCTTCCGCCATGATTGCAGCCACGGTCATCAGTAGCATACAGAGCGGACCATATCGACCTATCACATACCACGAGCTTGTTCTCGCTCGCTATTGCATTTTCCAGGAAGTTCATTGACCGCTGCATGCCCTCATACAGTGTGGTGCACAAAAATCGACTCAAGACGGGAGGCTGGAATTGCGCGGCCGGAAGCATATGAGATGCATGCAGCGACGCGTCCACCGCTGTGGACGAAGCCAGTCGTGCAATCGTCGTCGCAGGTGTGTTTTCTCCGGTTGCCGTTCTCATGGCCCGTATATATTCCAAGATGGCTCCGTCCTTCTGGAACTCTAAGCTTTCCTTCCCTACCGTCTCATTCGAAGAGCGACACTGCGATATTCTCTCGATCTACCAGGACTCTCAGCACATTTCGCATCATGAACTCTACGGGGGCAGGTTGTAAGTCTTCTCCATCTGTGCGATCGACACATAGCTAATAATCTACCTCGGCAGTTGGCTACACTCTGGTCAACACGGAGACAGCGCTCGTGAGCTTCTTGGATAGCCTGACCAATCTATCCAACAATCCACCAGCCCTCTACCTTGACCTCGAAGGCGACAACCTCTGCAAAGACGGCACTCTCACGATCATCTCCGTACTTGTACAGCCACTCAACCACGTCTACATCATCGACATCCAGAGCCTTGGAAATTCCGCGTTCCACAAACCAACTCGCAACGGCAGCACGTTCAAGTCCGTCCTGGAAGATCCTCACACCACCAAAGTCTTCTTCGACGTCCGAAACGACTCCAACGCATTGTTCTTCCTCTTCGGCATTTCTCTAGCTGGCATCGAAGACATCCAACTCATGGAGAATGCCTCTCGAGTCGACTACGGCCGCGGTGGGACCTTTCGAGCCTACGTCGCCGGCATCGGGAAGTGCATCGAGCGGGATGCTGGGCTGACACAATGGGAAGTCGCCAAGTGGAAAGGACTGAAGAGCAAGATGGCGTCGAGGTTCGATGCGACCAGATTCGGCCAAGGAATCCATGTCTTCGCCGCTCGGCCGCTTGATGTCGAAGCTCTGCAGTATTGCGCCGACGACGTGCGCGTGCTTCCTCGTCTCCGGGAATCGTACTTGGCTCGGCTGAGTGTGGCATGGAAAGGCATGGTCGAGCAGGAGACGGCTAAGCGAGTGCTGATCTCCCAGACGGCGTTGTACGTGCCGAAGGGTCAGCAGAAAGCTCGTGGTCCATGGTGAAGGCTTTCAAACGAGCGGAGCACGGCGTCGGAGAGAATTGACCGAGGGTGACAGAGAGATTGCGTTTCTGTCATGTCATTAAACTATTGAGCACTGATATTATCTCTGCCATCTCTAACTGTGTATGTATGTAAGTATATGATATTCGTATCCTTTTGCCCGCAGGTACACTTGGACTGGAACCTCAGCTGTTGATCTCCCATCTGTTTCTTCCGAGCGACGCCTCTTCCCATTACTCTTCCCTTACTTGAACGACCCATCAGCATTGCACAACCTCGGCGTGGCACCGACAGCACACTCCTGCCAATCATCAATCTTCACACAACTCCAGCTATCCAGTGAATTCGGATCCGCTCCACCTCCGACAAAAGTCGTGCGATACGGAAACCTGCAATGCCTCCTCTCGAACTGGATGCCCAGACTCGGTGTATCCCACCAAAATTTGGTGCCAGTCAAGGTCTCCGGCGCCGAGTCGTTCTCCACCCAGTTCTGCAGCTCGGTGATGATGTTCGTCGATGCTGCACTCGCGATCTTGTTCTGTCCAAACATCCAGGCTCCTGCACCGGAGATGCCTCCCACACCACAATGCGCCATGCCGGAAATTCGGAAGAAACGCAGGAAGTCATCCATCTGAGGGCTGTCGAGACCCATGGTCTGGGCGACCTTGAGGTAGTAGCGTTGCGAGTTCGAGGCGGCGACGAGAGGATCGGCCATGCCGTGGAACATGAGCAGCTTCCCACCCGCAGCGTTGAATTGAGATAGGTCGCCTGACCATCCAGAAACTCCACCGTGCTCGCGGTCTTGAGAGTCGGCAAGGGCATAGTCGGCTTGGTCCATGTCGAGAGGGTTCCAGGATGGATCTTTGAGGACAGCAAGTCTGTACCAGTCGCTGGAGATGCCTTGGATGGAGCCTGAAAGCTGGCCAAGACGGAATGCATCGACTTGGGAGCCGTAGAGGAGGCCAGGGAAGAGAAGGTCGCCGGCAGTGTCGTAGAGTGCCGTGAAGACTTCGTTGACGGTGTTGACTTGGGTGTCGGTCAAGCAGCCGGACAGGGTTGCGTTATTGGTGCAAGAGAGCACGGAAGAGTCGAAGGCGCATTGCGTTGGATCCTCAAGAATACCATCGGCGACACCATCATTGGACTCGTCACACTGGTCGAGTATGGCGGCCTGAACAGTGATCCAGTCTGCTTGGGTGAGGAATTTTGGATCGGTAGTGTTGAGGCCGGTCAATTGAACGAAGCGACCAGACCAGGCTTGCAGATGGTTGAAGTCGGCGGCAGCAGATCCAGAAATGATGCCATCGAAGTCGTTAGGATAGACCTGCGCAGACTTGAGACCTTGAGCCCCACCGGCAGAGCAACCAATGTAGTAAGAGTACGCAGCGGGTACCGAGTAGAACTGTTGGACGATGGATTTACCAGCTTGTACAGAAGCATGGCGTGCTCGGTAAACCCAATCGAGGATGAGCTCGTTCGACTCCGCGAACCAGCTTCCATCAAAGGATGATCCATTGTGGCCAGCGTTGTCTCCGATGGCAGCAAATCCCAAGCCCACGGCATAGTTCATGTCGACAAACTTGACGCATCCGTTAACACCGCCATTGTCGGTGCTCATGGTGCGTCCATTCCATTCGGTCTCGCCATCGGGTAGCCAGACTTCCATGTACGTTTCCGACTCACTGCTCGTGATGACGTTCAAGACGACTCGGCAGATGTCGACAGAAGGGGTGACTGTGGTACCGCATGTTGCATCTCTCTGGCCGCCCTCGATGGTGATTGTTGAGTTTGCTGCGTATGGAACGCAAGACACCAGTTCGGTGGCGAGGTCCGGAGGAAATGTGAGTGTAGAGCAAAGACTTGCGCAAGTCAATGTGGAATTCGGCGGCACCGATGGGACCGGTGTAGATGGAAAAGACCCCATTTGAGAGCGTGTGGAAGTCGAAGAGGTTGTGGTCGATGGAGTTGTTGAGACCGTCGTTGATAAGGAGGATGCAGTAGAAGAGCGACTGATTGATCTCGAAGCAGAAAACGACTGTGTAATGGTGGTGGTGATGCGAACGGGCGTGGCAGAAGAGGAGGCCGTCGATGTAGAAGTACTTCTCGTACTCCTCGAAGGAGTCGTCAAGGCAGGAGCAAAGATAGAATCAATCAGGCTGGCAATGATCGGCCCCAGCCCGCCGATTTCCACATTGGGCTGCAGATTGGTCGAAGTGCGCTCGAAGTTCTCGTCGGCTGGGAGTTGGCGCCGATTGCTGGGGTCCCTTGTCGTCGCCGCTGCAAGGCCGAGCAGCGTGGAAATGGCCGCGAGAAGGATTGGAAAACGCATTACGCCGGACGATGTTTCTTTGTGAGTTGGGAAGAAAGGGAAAGATGGTGTGTAGTGACCGATGTAAAGCGGAGGAAGCCACTGGCTTCCTTGCTCTGATCTTTCCTGTTCGTTGCATAAACACTCAATCTGAAGCTGAAATTTTTCATGCAGAGCACCGCAAGCGAAGGATTTCTGTGGGTGGGTTCCTGCAGAGAGCGCATGCATTGGAGTACAATAGTGGATCACGGTCGCACAAACTCTTCAACATCCCAGTCCGAAAAAGGTGTTTACGTACAAGATTGCGCGAGGCTGGAAAAGCATAGGCCTCATTACTCCGGAGTCTGGCTGGTTCTGGGAAATGTATATGCAACCAACGGTATCGCAAGGCTGGTCAAGCTCTTGTGTAATAGCCTATCCGTGGCATCGGACACGGAACTGCTCTTGGATCCGGAGTTCCACCAATGCGGCACGGTGTCACTCAGACGTGTGTGCCTGGCTCGGTGGCCAATCTGCATAGCCAAACCCAGTGCACTGCCCATGGCATTGTTGACGCAGATGGTGAAAGCAGCGCCGATCTCTCGATGAGAGAGTGGGAAGGCTTCGGAGAAGTAGATGGACGGGATCGGACCAATGCCTGGGAGACGGACAGTCAGCTGACTTGCTCAACAGATGAATGAGCATGATCCTCTCACCTGGCCCATAAAGCGCGGAGAAAAGGTAAAGGAAGAAGGCAATGAGTGGCACACGGGCACTGTCGCCAACCGGCAAGAGGAAGCAGAGACCAGCGCCGAGCAAACACATGGCCATGTTGGGGAATGAATGTGAGGAGAAGAAGGTTGCGTCGACCGAAGGTGTCCATGGCTAGAGTAGCAAGGTCAGTCACACGATGTTCAGCTACGATGCTGATAATGTGCTCACTGTAAACAGCCGGCAAGGCAAAAAACCAACGTCACCAACCCGAAGCCCCACGATCCCCACAACGAAGCATCTTTGCTATAGCCTGCCGCGGAGAAGATGGTGGAAGAGTAGAACGCCATGATGTTGATCTGTCGTTCGTCAGCTGCAAGGTACAACGACGGCGATCAGGACTACTTACGCCAGAGAACTGCTGACTGATGACGATCCATGCTGATGCTATTGTCGCTCTACGAAGACGAGGGATGGAGAACAACTCCCAAGCCCTGTTGAAGAACGTCTTACCCGCGAAGACTTCCTTCTCTTCCATGATCTGGACGTGTGCGAAGTAGAGCTCACGAGCGGCTTGAAGCTCCGTGTTGCGGAGTCGGCAGAAAGATTCAAAAGGCCTTTTGGTACTTGTTCTTCTTCAAGTACCAACGAGGAGATTCTGCTCATGGTCAGCAGTGACCCGCATTCTAGGATCACATCTCATACCTGGACAGAGCCAAATGATGAACAGCATTGGCACCGCGGGTGCAAAAGCTGCAACGAGCTGGAAGCGCCATGCGTTCTTGCCGATATCCTGGAAGCACAAGTTGGAGCTGAAACCGACGAGGATACCGAGGGCGACCCAGCTACGAGACGAAGTCAGCAGAGTCCCGTATGCCAATGCTGAAGGACCACCAACAGTTGAAAGCTCGTCACCAAACCACCTCGAATGATGGCAGGCGCTACCTCTGCGCAGTGTACACCGGTATCGTCGAGATCTTGATTCCCATTCCAAGTCCCATGAACAGTCGACATATCATCAGACCTTGCCAGTTCTGTGTGAAAGCCTGCGCCAGAACAGGGAAGACGACGAACAGATTGGTCAGGAATATGGTCCCGCGACGACCCAGCAGATTGTTGACAGGGTCGGCTGCCCAGGCGCTCGCAAGCCCAAAGATGGTGGGAGCCGCATTGATGGTCCCGATCAACCACGACTTGTGGGCGATGCCGAATTCCTCAGGGAAGGAAAGGTTGGCACCATTCGCTCCGGTATTGTCCCAGCCTTGGATGGCCGACCCAAAGCGAGACGATGCCGATGCACATGTACAGACGCCATGGCAAGTGCCAACGATGAGTAACTTCTCGGCGAAGAACATGTTTATCCTCTTCCGAGAGCTCCGGAATCTCCTCGAAGTGCTCCGGCCGTTGAGCAACCAATGCAGCTTTCTGGAACAGGTCCAATCTTTCTTGGAATCCATATGTGGTGCAGAACTGGGATACCTGTTGTTCGAGCTGGTCCTTTGCTAGATGCGCGAGAGGATTGCGGATGGTGGCATCATTGTATCATTGTAGACTTTGGCGTCCAAGGAGTCCTGGCGCTCCACATGCTCAGGACTGGTGTCAAACTTGGCCTCGTTGTGAGGCGACTTGTGAATGAATGGAGCCACTGTCCGTCATGGTTGGAAAGAGAAAGGATGAGTCTCACTGTCTGACAGTCTGTGGCCTGAGCCAGCGAGGAATGAGGGAGACATCACTTAAGTATTATGCTCATCCAATACAGGCACGAGGTCTTCCAAATTGCATTGGTACTGAAACCGATTCCGGTCAGCGCCCAGGAACAAGCATGAAGCAATTCCATCTCGGACGGCCAATGACGGCTACAGCTAGAGAAATGATCAGATGATGGCGTGGCCATGTTGATGTCCGCCCAGTTCCTGCCTGGATGTCCATGCATCGCCCTGTACAGGACGATACGGGGATGACCGGGGTGAACTTGGTATATCCTGGGGTGTCCACAGACTTCTTGCAAAATCGGGAGCGGAGAACTGTACTCCGGCACTGCCACCACGTGTTCCCCTCTTCCACGATGACTATTGCGGGAAGTGTTCAGGTGGATCCAGCCCATCATTGGTCCCGAGCAGATCATATGGCCCGATCGCCATGCTTCGGACCTGCGCAGGAAACTGGGGAAGTCACTCTCCCTGTACAGACTGCCGAAGTCCTGCGCAGGGTAGCTCAGCTTCCTGTACAGGCCAGCTCCAACGCAATGGTTGAGTAGAGCAAGTCAGCCGAGTCGTTGTCTCAGCGCTGCATTCAAGAATTGCTATAACCTTCAGCCATCCCGCAATTTGGAAGTCCGCCATTCAACTTGCCCATTTTTCCATACGCACCAGACAACATCATGCCTCAACCAACCTCCCAAACCTGGCTCGAGAAGCTGGAAGAACAGCCCAACGTCGACGTCGACTGGATGGATCCCACGTACTCCAAAAACCTCTCGATCGTCCCGAATGACATGACCTCGAACAATCTTTGGGTCAACATCCAAATGTCGCATCCGGAGAACAAGGAGATGTTCCAAAAAGTGTGCAAGGAGCTCAAGGCGGAGGGATGGAAGGCGGCGTACACTCGCATCGTGAGCAGGATGCATCTGACGCCCGGATTGAGTGACACCAAGAAGCTGACGATACTGCCCAGGCGGTGGAGATGTGCAAGGACAATATAGACAACATCAAAGGCCGTGTCCTACTCCAAGTCTACCCCAACGAGGCATATGACACGCAAGCAGTCCTCGACTCAGCTCGCGCGTACGCCAAAGAGTTCGCAAGAGTGGGCATCTCTCAGGACAGATACGGCATCAAGATTCCATCCACCGGCCCAGCACTCAACGCCTGTCCAATCTTGAAAAAGGAAGGCATTCGCACGCTTGGCACAGCGCT
Source organism: Zymoseptoria brevis (assembly GCA_000983655.1). Taxonomy (NCBI): domain Eukaryota; kingdom Fungi; phylum Ascomycota; class Dothideomycetes; order Mycosphaerellales; family Mycosphaerellaceae; genus Zymoseptoria; species Zymoseptoria brevis. The sequence continues at coordinate 103,790 of JYJE01005359.1, read as the reverse complement.
GTTCAGTCTCCCACAAGCCATCGCTGCGAGTCAAGCGGAGTGTCTTTACATCAGCCCGTACTTCAACGAAGTCAAAGCGCACGACGATCGTACCCTGTGGCCGAATGTGGAGGATCCGGCGACACAGCATACCATGTCCGCCAGAACGCTCCAGATCTTGGAGACGTATGCGCGGCTGTATCGGGAGACTGGAAAGGAGCAGCCTCTGCTCAAGCAGGCGAGGTGAGTCGAAGGCTGAGATGGTCTGAACTGGGGCCTTTGGCTGACAACACGCCAGCTTCATCAATGCGAAAGAAGCCATGGCAGCAGGAGAACACGGCTGCCACAGCGCGACCATCTCGCCGGAGGTCTTGGACGAGCTCGCTGGTCTGCAGTACGATGGTTCCAAGCAGCCTGGCGAAGGCAGGCCCAAGCCAGCGCACATGTATGCCAACTACCAGACGTCGGATCGTTTGAAGGATGTTTCGAAAGTCGACCCTTTGGCTCCTGGTGCGAAGATAGCCAGCACGGAGATTGACTATCTGGCCAACAATGGCGAGGAGCTGAGGAAAGCCATCGAAGCTGACCCAGTGACGACCAAGAGGCTGAAGGATGCGCTGGAGCTGTTCACTGGCGGGCTGATGGAGAGCAAGGCGAAGATCGAGAAGGCATTCGCGGAGGTGTAGAATGAACCGAGGGTTCGAAGGAGGTGGTATGTAGTATGGCATGCTATCTGCTATAGCTTGTCGGAAGTAGACATCAAGGTCCGTGTTGTCCTCGACTTCTCCCAGACCAGTCATTGCATTTCCACTGGCGGCCATGTCGACAATAGGCATCAGATTGACCGGCAGAAATTTGCGGGATCTGATGTAAAAGAAGCTCCGGTGCAGGCGGCGGGATAGGAACCTGGTCCGTCACCTCGGGAGGCTCCAACGTCCTGCATATTGTATTCGGCTGCTGTGTGATGGACGTCGGTCCTGCTGCCTCTTGCAATACCCGTGAGCTATCGTCGCCTCTTGTCCCAGACACATGCTCCATACCAAATATGCGCATTTGCGGGAGCAATGCATCGCGCTCCGCTGTGACAGCCAGAAGCTTCCTCTCTGCTAGTCTGACCGCCTCTTGCTGGGTTCGGTGATGTTTGATACTTTCTTGCACAATGACATGCTTGGAGAAAAGGCTCTGCTTGGTGTCTCGCAGTGCTGGTATGAGGTGGGCCAATTCCTATCGTCGGCGCCATGGTCAGCAATCGTGTAGTGGGCCGTGGAGAGCACGTTGACGCTGGTCAGCGTACCAGCAGATGAGCACCAAAAAGCCTCGCGCCGTTCCTTCTCAATGACCCGATGTCGTGCTCGCTCAGAGGGCGTGAACCGACGCTGCCGCTTCCTCCTCGAACCGCCATCACCCCATCCTGCATCTTCCCCGCCGCCTTCGACCCCGCATTCCTCCCCGCTTCGGCTGTACAGAGACCCCGAGTCAGCTTCGTGAATGTTCATGAGGCGTGTTCGTGACTGATCGCTGGACCTGCTGCAGAGAGGGCGTTCCGCTGAGGTTGAAGCAGAAAGATCGCCGCGAACGAGCAGATTCGACTGGTCAGATGCACAGGGAACTTCAAGCAGTGCTCTTCAAGCTCGAACCTTGTCATCGATCGATCTGTGATCCCTGTCACCTCCCCTCAGGGAATCAGGGTTGTGCAGGTGCTGCAGCCGATCATCCTTGCCCGCCTGGACTCCAGGAAGAGCGTATACTCGATGCCGTGAGATCCTTCCGCCCTCCAAAGGACTCTCAAGGAACGCTTGTGACAACAATTCCGCATCGAATCTTCGGAGAAAGAACCCTTGGGGATGTGGCCAGAAAGACTTGGCACGACTCGACATCCGGTATATCTAGAATGCCAGCAGCGGACAAGAAGATCCAGAGTCATGCACAGGAGGAAGCGAGCCGTGTAGTTGGACTCGAATCAGGTAGTCCTTCCGTTCGCCATTCTGCACCGGCTGATGTGAGGGCTTCGACAAGAATTGTCTCGCAGACGGGGATAACCGTCTGAGCAGCATCTGGATCGCACTTGCACGGTTCCCACGATAGCAGGACTGCAGCACCATACGGACCATAACTCTCGATCGAATGTGCGCGAGTCCAGTAAAGTAGTCTGGAGAGTAGCACCACATCTACAATATTGCGTGTGCGTGCTGCATGTGAGGACCTGAGCGGCTGATGCCAGAGCTTTATCGAGCTCGCGCTGCTCGAATCGATGCTGCCCGAAGAGGGTTGGAAACGCGGCGGGCATATGACATCTGGCCGCCGCGGAAAGTAAAGCGTTGGCAAAGATTGCCTGCTGCACTTTGGCAGTATGAAGAATATCTTCTCCAGGACCCGGCCGAACGCGAAATCCGGTCGACGATGCCAAGCTCTCATAACGAATTCAGCAGAAGAACCTTTCAGGTTCTGCAGTCGGGATGCCACACTATCAGGATGGAAGTGAGACAAGCCTTTCCGGCAGTATTCGTATAAAAACAAGCTGCTCTTTACACGCCAATGGTCACAGCACGTCCACGCCTCGGGAGTGGTCACGCATCTTCTCCACCGTGCTTTCGCATCTCTGGCCAACGGGAAATACTCGAGTTCAGCTCTGCTCCAGCTGCCGTAGTCGTTCTGCATACCCTCGGAGTCACGGATCACAAGCCTTGTCCAGGATCAGGGTCGCCCATCAAGCCGACGCCATTGCGGACAGTACTGCCGTCCAGGAGAGGCGCCTATGACCACATCACCACCAGCATTGGGCATAACGTGGTTCGAGTCATTCGAGCCTTCGCCACAGTCGCTCTCGTTGGAACTTCCCATACGAAGTGGAGTAGCTCCAGCTCGTACTCAAATCCGAGATGAGTCGTCGAATCCAATCCAGTGTTACGTGCTGTGCAGCTCGGCATATTGTGTTCGAGCGCTCAACATCCTCATCGTATCGTAGACCAAATTCATATCCCATCTCGCGTCGCCGGCAGTAGCGGCCAATGCAGTTGAACTTGGCCTTGCTCCACATCATCAACTCCCGCCGCCCTCCTTCCCAACATGACTCCTATACCCCTTCGCAACCCCCTCCCTCCCACTCTCCATCTCCGCCCCTCGAATCCTCCCCTCTTCATCCCGTTCATACTCCACCCCGCCCGCTCCGCCACTCTTCCCATCCCTCTCCACAGTCGAGAAGTCGCTGCCCAAACCCTGCCATGTACGCTTGGAATTGAGATACGCGGCGCCAGGAGAGGGACGGGAACCGATGGTTGATAGGTGAGTTTCCTTCGCGCGGACGGTGAGATCTGTGGAGGACTTTGTCGTGTTTGTAAGGGAGTCAGACGGCTTCCGGGTGGTGGATCGGCCCATTGGACGGGAGTTGGAGACGTAGCGGCCTGTGCGGAGGTCGAAGGCTGGTGGTTCGGAGTCGGAGTCTTCTTGGATTTCTTGGTCGGCGTCGTCGATTGTTCGAGAGCTTTCTTGCTCATCGGATGCTGCATTACCGCTCGCGATGACGCCAGTTTGTTCCCCATCATCCACACCGTCCTCTACCTGTCCATCCTTCAACAGTCCCCTCCAATCTCCCACCCACTCTCCACCCCATCTCCTCTCGTCGTCGCTTTGCAGAGCAATTTCCAGCTCAAAAGGCGTGATGACTGGCTTGTACCACCCATCCCCTTCGACCAGACTACTCTCCCAACAACCCACGACCACCCATCCATCCACTTCCGCAAAATTCGCCAGTTTCGCGGGATTCAACTTGCCCACTACGAAGACGTAGGATTTCTTGCCCGCTGCGGTGATGAGGTCTTGGCAATGCTTCAGAGCGAGGAGGTAGGACGATACGCTGAGTGTGTTGATCAGGATGCCGAAAACAGAGGCCGTGGACAGGCGAGTACAGAGGGCGTAGCGCCGGCGGAGAAGAGGTGTGGTGTATGTCGATGGAGCGAGGGCGGCTGTGGTGGGTGAGGTGGCGTCAGTGGGATATATGTGCATTGCGGCAATGCGGGAGGTGAGGATGAGGAGGAGCGAGGTGGGTGGTGTAGAGATGTGGAAAATGGAGTAGGCCTTCAGTGCGGATGGATCGGAAAGGGCCTCTGGTGGGAGCGTCCGATTCGGGATCAGAGATGATGGGTCGTGGACGACTTCTGTTAGGAAGAGGTTGGTGTAGCCTGAGGAGAGGAGGGAGGAGTGCAGGATTGGTAAGTGCTTGGCGTAAGGAATGTCGGCCGTGAGACAGACTTTCTCCGCTTTATCTGGATATGTCGCTTCGAAAGAAGTGATGACAGACGGTAGGTCCAGGGGAGCAGAGGTGAAGATGTAGATGACGGGTAAGCGTGCCGTGGGTGAAAGGCATGAGCGGCCGTAGTGCACGACGACTTCGGCATCACAGTGTTCGGCAGCGACTTCATCGACGCAGCAGGATCCATAGGACGTGTCGGCGAGGATGCAGATGGTTTCTTCGGGATTGTCGGTAGGGACTTCGGACGATGCTTCCACTGTGGCGTGGTGTATGGAGTTCTCGACGTCTTGAATCGATTTTGGCCCTTTCCTGGACTGTTTCAGACCATCTCGCAGGGCTTCAAACACTCTCGGAGCATCCCTCAGCATGTCATCCGGAAACTGCAGAGCAACCTTCCTCCATCTTCCTTGGCGAATCTCATCTATTGTCCGTCGGATCTCGTATTGCAGATGGAGCTGTTCTTCTGATAATGTCTCTCTACTGGTGGGTCCCGCGGCTGAGACTGGCTCGAGAATGTAGTCCGCGGGCGTGGACAAGACGGGAGCACTTTCTCCCGACATATTGACGATCGGCAGTACAACAGGTGAAGGAGATGGGTTTTGTTCAAAATTTTGAGATAGTCCAGATTGGGAAGTCGTGGATACAAAGACTTGTGGCCGAGAGACATAAGTCGGAGTAGGTTAGGTTAGTGCTTGCATAAAATGGTTCAGCTTGTGCACTCACGAAAACACAATTTCCATGGCCAATTCAATGGGACAGATTCAACATGTCCATCAATTTGCCGTGTCAGTCTCATCAATATCGCAATAGGAGAGACGGGTGACGGCGATTGATTGGGTCCGACGGCAAGATCCGCTTGGCCAATGTGAAACGGCGTCTGAACGGGTGGTCCAGGAGACAGGAGACGAGAGTTGTTTGATGATGAGCCATTGACAGTCCAGTTCTCTCGTGTTCCCCTCTCCCGCCGACTCCCGAGAGACATCCATTCACTTCACTCTTTAAGCGCGCGCGCATTATTGTCGCAAACACTCACACTCACACTCACACTCACTCGGACTCGGGCTTGCAGGTCCCCGCCCACTCGTTGATTCATGTCGCCACAATCATAGGCCCAAAACACGCTCATTGTCGCTGCCGTGCCGTACCACCTCCCTCCCTGGGCTTCAACACGAATCAACTCCCACTCCCACTCCCACTCCCACTCCCTCGAAGCGCCGACATCTCCCTCTTTGTCCGACCCTCCGATTCTATCCTCTTCTTCTCATACCTCTTTGTGCGCCCGCACATTGTCCTCAAACAGGAAGAAAGAGAAGACCGACGTCACAAAGGAAGCAGAAAACCGACCGGCCGTTAGATACGACTATGCGCCACATGCCTCCCAGCCGCTCCCTCGCTTGAGATCAATTCACCCACGCTCTTTACCACCTGCTTTTTGCCATCGCTATTCACAAAAAGTCCTCACACAATCCGAAGGAAAAAGCGTCTGCCGGACAGACCACAAAACGCGACCAGATCGCAATTGCGACAGGCCTCCTCCACATTCGCTCCGCTGGACTGAGTGAATACAACAGACAGACATACCACGATACCCCACCACACACACACATCACAACCATGGGCTGCTGTTCGTCAGACCGTGAGAAAGGTCCACGAGACGAGTCTCAGAAATGGGACTTCATCACCCTTTCCGACTTCCGTTGCACATCAGCTTGGACATATCTCGCCTACGGATGGCTATGGTTTCTGGCCATCGTCGGCGTGGCTGTTTACGTTGTCGATACCTTCACTGCCGTGCAACTTCTCGCCTACGACAATTGGAGCTCCCAGGTCAAGCCCAAAGTGCCCTTCAAATACTCAAAATGGATCTTCGCCGTGTGCATCATCATCTCCTGGGTGCTGTGCTTCTACGAATGGATCCGTGCGATTCGCGTCATTCGCCGAGGAGGAGTTGCCGAGAGCTTCCTGGACCCTCTAGCAGTCGATCTCCAATCCATGCGAAGTCAAGGTTGGAAGCGATTCCTCGTCTTCTCCGCACTGGCCAAGAGCAAGAAAGGCGCTGATTATGTCGCCCTCTTCGTCTACTTCTCCTTCAAAACCTCCATCCGAGTCATCCTCGCCGAAGGACCACGCCAAGTCGTCAACGCCCTGACGCTGTGGGCTGTCCTGCAATCCGACATCGCCGTCAAGCACGCAACCGACCACTCCTCCTTTGAGCAATTCTGGCTCAACATCGGAGTCCTGGCGGAAAGAGACAAATTGCAAGCCTGCATCTACTTTGCCATGTTGTTCACTCTCGTCATTTGGGTGTTCTCCGCCCTGAGTCTCATCATTTCGGTCGTTCTCTACCTCGTCTTCCTTTGGCACTACATCCCATCCCGCGATGGCAGATTGAGCGTCTACTGCAAGCGCAAGGTCGACAGGCGACTGGCCAAGGTCGTCGAGCACAAAGTCAAGGCCGCGATTGAAGAGGAGGAGCGAGAAGCTCGGAAAGCTGAGCAGAAAGCAGAGCAGAGGCGCCAGAAGAACGGCGAGCTTCCTCCGCCGAGTCTGTCATCTTTCAAGCGCCAGCCGACTCTGCCCGAGATTGGTCGAACGCCGTCTAGCAAATCCACGGACAAGGTTCCGGACTTCTATGGCATCTCACGACAGAATACCGAGGCCACCCTCCCGCCATACACATCGCGTCCGTCGATCAGCAACGACGCAGTCACACGTCAGCCCACATTGCCCAATGTCGGAAACGTACCTCGACGTCCCGTCTTGCGAACAGAGACTCAAGGCTCTTTCGCATCAGCTGCTCCGAGCTACGCGAGTAATGCGCCGCTGATGTCAAATACTGGATTCGCAGATGATGACTACAACCACTACGACGGTCCACTACCTCCTCTCCCACACATGAGGTCCGAGTCGCAAAGCACATTAAACTCTCAGCGGTCCTATCGACCAGGCGGCCTTCCAGGCGGACCTCCAGGTCCTGGTCCGAGAATGCCTCTTCAACGTTCCAACACAGGCTTCAGCTTTGAGCAGATCCAACAGCCACTCCCACCACAGCCCGGATATCCTCGCGGCCCTCCACAAGCCGCCTACAATCCCAACTTCACCCGTCCTGCGCCTGGAGGTCCACCTGGCATGCCATCCCGCGCCGCCACCGCCGACATCCAGCCACAACAATTCGCCCGCCACGCTCTTCCCGAACGTACCGCCACCGCCGGTCCTCTCCCCGATCAGCAATACGAAATGCGAATCTCCCCTGTCCACACCGTTCCGACAGCAACATACCCTCCCGCACCAAGCCGATCCGTCACGAATCCCGTCGCAGGAGGCTACCACGCCTTCAATCCCAGCGCCAACCCTTCCATGACAAGCGTCCTCCCACCACCTTCGTACCACACCAACGCCCCGTCCAGCACGTATGCGAGCAGCATAGCACCGACGATGAGGTCCGCCACCGCTCCGCCTCCGCAATTCGCGTATACGACGAATCAGCCACAGCAGACGACGTGGCAAACATGGCAGCAGCCGAGTCCGCTACTTCCCCCGCTGCCGGGTCAAGGTGGTCCTCAAGGGCAGGAGAGGCCATATCACGGACCGGTGGGTCCGGGTTCGATAAGGAGGCCGGAGCCATCGCAGGGCGGTGGGCCGAGAGCTGCTACTGGTGGGCCGAGGTGGTAGATGTATGTGGTGGAAAGAAGGCAGGAATTGAGACGCATCAAAACGAGGAGGAGTTGGAACCTTTTTTTTTTTACGACGTGACGACTTGGCGATGGACTGTTTGTGTATGTTGCATCTTGTGCTTTTGGACGAAGAGGTGAAAGGCTGTACATATCCCCTTTTTGGACGACAAATCCAACAGAACCCTTTTGGAGGGACTTTCGAGAAGAAACCCCCTTTTCCCTTTCTCTTTTGCGTGAACTCCAACTCCGCGTGGATGAAGCGTGGCTTGCTGGGTGGATGCCAGTAGTGTTCGCCGCTGCCGGTGTCGTCTGCCGGGAAGATCCATGGATGCTTGTGAGTAATTCAAGGTTTGACGCTAGTCAGCGCTAGTGGAAGCGCTCAGGGACCGCATCGTATACGACTTGTTGCTGCACAAGGGAGCTCTACGCGGACTCGGGCATTTGGAAAGACCGCAGTCACCCGGGCAGAAAGTTGATTCAATGACCTCGAGGCTGGTACTAGAGCTCATTTACCACCTTACGCACAGGCCAGTGTTAGCGAGTGCGGTTAGAGACCAAGGTAAAAGCCTAAACTAAGGTCAGCCCTCTGACCTCGTAGGTCAGAGGGCTGACCGCGATTAGACTTTGCAAAACAGCTCAACGTAGCTTAGCTTCTACTCCTTCTAGCTAAAGCGCCCCGCTTATCTGTGCCCGCCTTAAACCTTGCAGATATCGATTCATCGAGCTAGCGCTTATATCCGCGTTATGGAGCGTATGCAGGCTGCACTTGGCTTAGCACGCTCTTGACACTGGCCTGTGCGTGAGGTGGTAAATGAGCTCTATTGGAGTGGACCGTGTCTCGACCGGCCGCTCGGCTCTTGGGGGAGGGATATCTAGGATAGATTTGGGTCGTTTCGCAGCGCACCGGCTTGTCAATCCTTGACCCCGGTTGAGGTGTCCGTGGCCTCGGTTTGTTTTTTCCTAGGGCAAGGCATGAGCTTGTACCTACTTTCGGACAGAGACTTTCGGTGACAAAGCAAGAAAGTGAATGGAACTTGGACTCCAATCCATGGACGACACCAACTTTGAATCAAAGCACCTCGTCGCGGTGATCGCGCTGCGGACATTGGTGGAAGATTTACAACGCCATTTCCGGGTATGCACGAGATGGGGTGGACAGGCCTCGAGCGGAGAAATCGCATTTTGTGAATGGGCTGGGATGGCGAGATAGGGGTGGCACGAGCCTACCATGCGTTTCCTAGTGAGCACCCTCGCCGAGCAATAGCGTGGTTCTGGGCGGAGTATATCCCATTCTTTTCGGACAAAGGGGCATATGCTAGACTATACTTTCGGAGCAGACCAGACGCAGGATGTGGCGAAGCAAGAGGCCCCGGGAGAATTCCCTGGTGCAATTAACTGTCGAATTGAAATGTTCACTCTGTGATGAGCGGGTCGGCAGAGTAATAACTGGACAAGGCCAACCCAAATAGAGCCGTGTAAGACGGCAAATCTTCGCGGTAGAAAACAATGTACACCCATGTTCTATATACACCTGTGACATGTCGGCAGTCCGCTCGAGGACTCGCATTGGCTCGACAACGTCGGAGATGTGCTCATCGTTGTGCCCCTGCTTCCTGGATCTCGGTTTGTAGGGTTTGTGCTCGTTGGCTGCTTGTCAGCGTGCTAGTGGGTGGACATACTAGTTCTAGGGGTTGGCTCCGTCCGACGCGTAGGGACAGCAGCCCAGTCCTTACGAGCGAGCTGGAGATGCGCCGTTGCGAACATCGAGCCATAGCTCGTGTTGGGCATTTGGACGCAATAGCGACCGTCGATCCTACAGACGCTCACACTGAAGATCCAAGGTAGTTCTAGAGTTCTACTCGTATTGCAAGCACCACCGTCTGTGCATATGCCATCAAGGTCATGTCATCAGCGATGCGAACGGCTTGTACCGGGCTCTAGCACCTCCCTTGTCATGACCATGCACGGACAATACCATTACCAATCGATGAAGCAATCCCCCATGGCAGAACCCTCCTTTTCGCGACCGGAAGAGGGCGGAATGGAATCAACCATGTTCCCTGTCTGGTTCCCTGCACAAGACACGCTCATGTCGGCATGTGAACTTTTGCAAGTCTCACCTGAAGCTGTAGCACATATAAACCACGACTGCCTCTTCAAACGTAGATCTCACCTTGCATCTCATCAGCCCGAGTCTGACTTGTCTTCCACATCGTAGGGTGCACGACCAACGCCCTGCAACCACTTTCCCCTTGTCCGGAAATTCCCTCTTCATCGTCTACAACCAGCTCTCCACGAAAGGTCGAAGGTCGAGCCCTGCGTCAACTCGTCTCCAACGGTCCAACAGATCTGGCAATCCACCTCAATCACTGTCTTCGCAACCCTCGCGCTCTCAAGTCGCCTTCGAAGTTTCAACAGCCCACGATGCTCGGACTACTCATCATCTCTTCACTGCTGAGCAGTGTGTCGGCGATCTGTTGTTTACCTAAAGGCTCAACAGATACAAGTAGTCCTAAGCCCAACACGGCAGTTTATCCATGCCCTACCACCAGGAACGGCCGATCAGGAAGAGAGAGTACAGGCGAGTGGGCATGCGTAAGCGCCGACTTCATCCCGCAGCCCTTGCGGGACGAATGCTAATATTCCTCTCAGTGCTACTCACCAAAACGAGACGCTCAGCACTGCAACAACGATTACTGGCTCCGCTATGACAATGCTCTTTCCTACTACAAAGACGCCGGATGCCACTTTGACAGCAATACGTCCCCCAGACAAGACGACGGGATCTGGACCTGCATCGATGGAGCATATTAAGGCGCACTGTTTGGGATTGCAAAGTCTGTACTGGAGCAGGGCGCAAAGTGGATGGAATTCGAGTGTGACGGGATGCGGGAATCGCTTTACTCTCTGCTTGATTTCTTGCCTTTTGTTCTCGATGAAAGCCCCCCGGGCTTGATGGAAGTAGTTTCACGTCGGGTGATTTTGAATCAGCGTCGGGATTCCGCTTGTGTGTAGCGAGCAAACAAACGGTTATGCGACAATTTTCGAGTATCGCTTTCGAATACTTCAAGACCGTTCGTCGGCCTAGTCACCACGTACAAGCAGATTGGTACCGCTCATGCATCACGAAATCATCTCGGCGAGACACATACAAGCCCCGCAAAACGTGTCGAAGCAAACATGAAGCTCCTCTCCGTCACACACCCCACACTCTGGCTACCCTGTTCGCCACCCATGCGCTCAGCGCATCCAAGTGTGGGTTCCAAGATCGCCTCAGCGTCCTGAGCGTTGGCGGGAAACCAAAATCTGAGTTGCAGTACGCCGCGGGCCGAGACCTTGCCTTTGTCGTCAAGAATATCGCTATGTGTCGCCGCTCAGCTCACTGTATGCAAGTCTCACGTGGCCAGGTCAACGGCCAAAGTGAATGTTCGAATTCACGTCACTTCGACGCTAGTGCTGGCGCGGCTTTCCAGTGTCTTTTGCTACACTTCCTGACACGCTTCTTGGACTTTCTTTCTAGCCGCATTCCATCGACAACCTTGCGCCGAGTTGTAAACATGGCGGAACCCATCGAGAAAGCCGAGGCGTCCAGCGACCAGGTCGACCCCGATTCCCAGGAGAGTCCGCGCGTTCGGTACACGCTCGGATACACGATCAACCCTTTGTCGCACACGGCCGGCGCAAAGAGTTCCCGTATGCGTCCCATGCACAAGACGCATCCGCGCAAGTCAAGTCCGCACGAAGCATTCACGGATGCGTGGAACGACCGTCTCGTTGCGCTTCAACATATCATCCATGAACCAGCAGCGCAAGTTGAACAGTCCCAGATCGAAGACCAGTCCCGCTTCGCAGTCCCGCCGCTTTTCGATGCGCTCCCTTCCATCGTACCCACGCCCCTCTCTTCATCGGTTCGACGTCCTCGGTTTCCCCTTCAACGAGCATTCGTCTTCGCAGAGAAAGAAGCGACGACCAAGCCAACACTGCCATACACTCATTCCTCGTTCCCACTTCATCCGTCCGAGGTCCTCTCCATCACCGAAGCCCGCTTCTTTGTTGAAGACCAAGATTCAGACGTCCTGCTCGCAGCTACAGACCTGGCACACAACATTCGGCTTGAAGCCTTCGGAATTTCCGCGACGGCTTTCGAAGCCAATTTTCTGGAAGCGCGTCGAGGTCCTCGTCGATCAATTGCGAGTTGTCGCGGAGTTCTTGGAGACCGGCATCTCAGCGCAGGAATTGACCGTGGGTATGCTGTGGGAGAAGACTGAGGTGCGCCAGATCTTGGAGAAGACCGGACCGGTGTGGGTGGCATTGAGAATTCTGGGACTGGGGTACCACGGGTTGCGGTTCAAGGATGGAGTTGGGAGGGAATTGTGGAGAATTGAGAAGGTACTTAAGCGGTTCGTGGAGTGCAGAAGTGTGGTGAAGAAGAGCGATGGTAAGGGCGAACGGGCGCAAAGTTTTGGCACAAAGACGGTGGCCGGGGAGCTGGAGCCAGAAAATCAGCTTCCTGCGCAGGAGGGGCAGAATATGATCGACGATGAGGCTACTCAATCGAAAGTCGACATCACTGCCGTTAGCCTCGGTGAAGAGCCCAGCGTCGGCGCATCGCAGACAGAGGAGGCAGGGGGAGATATCATCACCCAGAGTGAAGTGCCGGCATGCGCTGCCAGTGCGGCCAAGATCCACGCTCCTGAGGATGAGTCTGAAGGCCATCACGCAGCCCCCGAGGCTGAAGTTGACTCCAGTTCGAGCTCGGACTCAGAAGATGGCGGCGTCGATTTGACGTAGGTGGAGCACTGTTGACCATTGTACATGCATTTGGCGTTTTGAGCGATTGATTTCGAGCGACTCATGATTGGAATGTAAAGCGGCCGGGAGGTCTGGAGCGAGGTAATGAACGACGAGACCGCATACAGGACGGAACAGTCTGAAGTCTGTTTTGATCCGCATGGAAGACCTGTGATACGAACAGACAGGATTAGCAAATGACTGAGTATCGAAGATGGCGGATGGTTTTCTTTCGTCCTCCCTCATGCCGTCTTTCCAGCATTGGTTGCAAGTCCTCGCAGCGTGAACTGCGCACTCCAGGCAAACTGCCGTGGACATCCAGTAGCATCCAGCATGTACCAAGGAGAGGAGAGCGATGCTGCAGCATCGCCGCAGGTGAATCTTTGGATTCACGTCGTTTGAGTCAGCGCACCGACCCTTCTTGTCTGCCTCTACGCCCGGAAGTTCTGCCTTCGCCTTTCTCTCCTACGACGATGCGATTGCGCCGGGCTCCAACGATGGCGCGACCCAAGAAGAAGACAACGGCGACCTGCCACACCATGCGCGAGCGCGACTCCGTGCGCAGTGAAGCAAAGCCACGCTACAAAGCTGAGACAACGGTGCGCTCGACTTCTCCAGCTGTGTCGAACGAGCATCTTCTATCCGGAGCAGACGAGATGCCAACGTGCGAACCAGAAGATAGCGCTCCAGCGATTCCAGATATCCCTCAGGACTTGTTTGTGAAAGCAGAGATCAGAAATCCTGACTTCGCCAAAGAGGTTGTCGGTGGATTCGCTTGACCGCAAACGAAGACTGTTGGATCTGCGCAAGTCAGGAAGGACGATGCGGTAGCGATGGGACAACCGAAGACGCTGCCCTCTTTGAAGTCGCTGCTGAATACTTTGCCCTTCCTGACTGAGGGTCGTGGCGTCGAATCCCGGACAGCAGAACTCACCTCCCGATCGACTTTCTGGCACCTTTTTGGAAACGATCGTATCTCAGCAGCCTTTCATCTTTGCGAGTAGTCACGCCTCTGGATTGCACGCAGCGCACGGATTGCAGCCACCGTTCATCTTTTGTACCGGCCAAACGGCCGGGACTTCCTTCCCATCTTCAGAGACTGGCCCACAGCAAACACTTGCCACTAAATCCAGCAATGCATACACCCCGCGCTTCTCCACGGCGCACCCACATTCGCCTTACCACCACGTGCGCACTGTCCGCCTTCCTCCTATCGCAAGACGCATCTTTGTAGAAGTCATCATCAACAAGATAACTCTCCAGCTGAAGACATGGCATGGTGCTTTCGGTCGGCGCATCAGAGAGTTCAACGCTCGATTGCAAATGCCGATGCTGCGAAGAAAAGTTACCGAATTTATCGCTGATCTTACCAACGTGGCAGACTTCTTCGACGGTGCAATGACCGAATGGGGATATACAATCGCGGGCTTTGGACTCATGGAGAAGTCGCTCATATGCTAAAGGTGGTCCTGAACATGTGCGTGATTTTGGTCCTTGGAAAACTTGGGGTTTGGCACGTAGGGAGTGCGGCTCAAAGAGGAAGCTGGCAAGGAGGTTTCCAGATTTGAGGAGGCGTTAAGGAGCTTCGTGGACGGACGCAAGAGGTCGATGAATGTTCAGATGAACGACAAGGAACGCTACCTCGCGCAGCAAGCCGCCTCGCAATTGACACGACCAAACGTCGGCTTTTCGCCCAGCCTGGGACCAAAGATCCTCGATGCGATGCAATTACACACGGAGCGTCACATGGACCGGCCTGTGTTCGTACAAGCTCGACCACTTGATGGCGACGGATATTTTCGACTTCCTCCCCTCGCGAGCAATGAGCAGGAAAGTCCGGGAAGGAGGCCTACTGGCGAATCGGGCGATGATATGCTCGACTTTCCGGCTGATCTCGACGCCGCTTCTCACAAGCCTGAGAAGCTTCAGACTGAGGAAAGAGCCTTCAAAGTCTCATACGCTGCACCAGAATACTCAAGCGACAGTTCTGATGATGCGGAGGACATGGAGGCGGAGATCTCGGATTCCGACTCAGAAGACGGCGGCGTGAAGTTGGTTTAGCCAGCATACCATTGCTGATGGGGGGTCGAAGTGCTCCGTGAACATAACATGATGGTCTCCTTGGTTCCCTATTCCTTAGAGATGGCGGATTCTTCTGCGTCGAGGCCAACCCGCATATCTGTCGAGAGCGGCGAGGTGCTGGCCAAGCGAATCTTCATCGCCATCTCGTGTGATCCGATCCAAGGAAGTAGCGCCTGAGGTTGTATGTGATACGCACAATGGCAGCCAGTGGAAAGTGAGGTAGTAAAGGTACAACCGAAAGTTGGTCAGGTAGAACTAGCCAGCGTGACTAAGCCGGGCGGACCTGTCTCGGCCGTTTTGCATTCTCCTTGCCTCCTCCTGCTTGCCATGATCCCAAGCTCAAGACCCAACACTGATCACGCTCTTATTCGTCCATCGGCATTCGCGCTCCATACCACACAGAATGCCTGACTGATATCGATGCTCATGTCACTGACGACGGCTCCGAGTCCTCGGAAGTGCGTCACCCGGTCTCTCGAACAGTTCCAGCTCGGCTTACACGACATAGGAGATACAGGAGACCTTTGTCATCGCCGACATGACGTACGAGAAGCTACAAGCCGTAAAGCCACTGATCAATGCACTCATTGAAAGAGACGTGCTCGGTTACAGATGGGAATCTGAGCCGGCGCAACTCACCATCACATTGTACAGACCCGGACCTTCTGCCGGGCAATGAGCGTCGTTCTTTTGGCACGGTACCAGCGGAAAGAAGGCTGGCGGTGACGGCAAGCGAGCGGAGGGATGTACATGCACTCGGTGCGTCAAGCGCAGGAAGAGGCTAATCGGCGTCAGATTGATACGAAGTTCGGGTTTTCGACACACAACGATCATGTTCAGATTCACTTTGCAAGGAGTGGTTCGTACTTACAGGTAAGAGTGCGAGTCTACGTGAGAATGCTTGAGGATGCCTGGACAGATGTCTGCCTCTGCAGAGAATTAGCGGTAACAGTACTTCTCTTTCACGTCCACTGTCATTCGACTCGAATTTCAGGCCTTTGTTTTGCTACAAGGCGCAATCTTCCATCTGATCACACGTCAAATACAAAGGTGGCAATGCGCCAGGAATAGACTTGTCAGCTGAGACAAAGGAGCCCTCGGTCCATCTCTCGAGACCTACAAGCGACCACGATGCCAACATTATCGAGACTCATTCTTTTCCGCTGGCGCACGATCTTTATCTTCGATTTCTTCACTTCTCTTCCGTCCATTCCTTATGCACTGTAGCTGGCTACAGTGATTCGATTGCCATT
The DNA here is from genome assembly GCA_000983655.1 of Zymoseptoria brevis. Classification (NCBI taxonomy): domain Eukaryota; kingdom Fungi; phylum Ascomycota; class Dothideomycetes; order Mycosphaerellales; family Mycosphaerellaceae; genus Zymoseptoria; species Zymoseptoria brevis. Next base: position 87,762 of record JYJE01005359.1, on the reverse strand, counting down.
TACTGATTTGCTCCTAAACAGAAACGTTCGATCCTCAGTATGATCGGACGAATTCAGAAACAGTGCTTACGCTTGATCAAGCGGCACTGGCAGTTCATTGAAGATGTTATCAACGCTATCAGATATACTTCGCTTGCGTGGGTGAGGCTATTTCATGCATTGGAACCTTCGAACACATGCTGACTGTCGCTAGGGAGGCCTCCGCTACTTTGCTTTCGTTATCTCTTCGTGGACAGCAAGCTTCTCTTTCTCAGCCGAAGACGCCATGGGTGTTATAGTGCTGATTGCCCTCGCATGCTTCGTTGGCAAGCTATTCTACATCGGCTCCTTCATCTGCTACCTTTTTCCAGGCATGCCGAGTGCCAAACAGATTTTGATATCCTGCAATCTGCTGCCTGCTCACATCGAGGAAGTCGCAATCGGGACAGAACTACGAGGCGCGATCGAGGGGCCTGCGCGAATGGTTTGCAAAGAAGTCCTTACATATGTTAGGCGCAACGCAAGGTCCGAACTTCCAGGAGTCCTGAAGTCAGCATTACAAGCCTTGGACTGGGTACAAAAGAATGGACGTCCGATGAAACAGCACGCAAGTCCGCCCACTGCGGACGAGCTCGAGAGCACCCGAGAACGTAATGAGGAATATCGGCGTAGCCCAAAGAGTACTACTGCAGATCAGCTGCCCGACTCGACATTGCCTACACAGACGACTATCATTCAAGACCAGCATCACTCAAACTTGACCGATCGATCGGCAACTGCACTGTATCGAGCGCGAGGCTTACCTCGCCGACCGGGACCCAGGCCACCGCAAGTGACGACAGACGAGGAAAGAACTCCGCCTCACGTGCCTTCGTCACCCAAGAACCAGAGAACTCCGACTTTGGCCCTTGCTCCAGCCATAGAGGGACTGGTACGTACCGTTACAGACCTACGTTCGCAGTGTCTTCATCTCTGGGGCGACTACCTTGAAATGAAGATGCAAGGCCGAGCTGAGGGTACGATCGACTTTCTTTGGCTACCACGAAAGATCGCGCAGCAGATGGAAGCCATTGTAAGCCGCCTCGAGAGGATTGTCTCCACAGCAGCAGGGAGTGGCTACTCAATTCTCATTGCCAACCCAACCATCGAAGCCGATATAGTGGAAGTCGTTGGGCTGCTTGAGCTTCTTCGGCACGATATCGAAGAATCCAGCCAGGGCTGTGCGGCATCAGTGTCACCAGAATCTGTGGAAATACGCGGTTCAGTGGGCATGGACGATGTTGTGGAGTCGATCGAGGGACCTGACGGACAAAGGCCCCAAGTCCGATGTCGGGAACTGCATCCTTTGATACAAGGGGCTGTAGCCATTGCGGGTTTGCTAGCAGGCCTCAAAAGTCAACCCTTGGAGATCTACAACGATCATCCGTACTACCAGCTCGAGCACATCTTGAGTCTCATTCCACCGAGACCCACCGGCATGAGCGCGCAGGGAGAAACTTACCATCCGAAGAAGTGGCAGACTACAGCCCCAATCGTAGACGAGGAGGATATTCCAACACCAGCGGAGGCGGAGGTCATTGGAGTGCATCAAGCCCCCGATCCACAAGTCGCAGAACAGCTATTCCACGAAACAGCGATCATAGACTCGTCATTCATGAAGGAGGGCCAGTCGACCTCTATGCAGCGAAGAGAATATCGAGAAGCTACCAAGAAGTCAGCAGAGCAGGCCGCGAGGTTGGAAGCCCAAGCTGCTGAATGGAAGGAACGCGAGTACTACAGGCTGAGGCAGCAGGTTCGCAACGAACTGGTGACAGAAGAGTGGTTGAGAAAAGCCGCTGCATCAAAGCAGCCGTATGCGACCGGAGTGGGAGACGAGGGATACGAGACGCAAAGTGACTATCTCGACGACGATCTGCCTGACTACAGAGAAGATAGTAGCTGTGAGCAATCACAGACCCCAGACCAAGGACATTCGCCTCAGCAAAGAGAACGAGGACGGGATCGCTCTGAAGAGGACTCTCATGCTGAAGCATCTTCCTCGGCTCATCATCCTCAGCACCGTAATTCAGGTCGTGGAGGAAACCAAGAGTCGTCCAACTCTCGATCCCAAAACATGCCGACAGACAACGCACCAAGGAATAATGAGCGCAGCTCAACGGACCAGAACGCATCGCAACAAGGACAAGCGTCTCGTGGGAATCGCCGGAACTCCCCGAGGGGCGGACAGCAAGGCTCGCCGCAGGCTGCTGCTCAGCAATCTGGCACACCGCAGGGAGGTATACTCCAAGGTCGGACCCAAGCTGAGATAGAAGCAAGTCTAGCGGAGGCAAGATCGGCGCAGGTACAGGGCTCTGGGGATCAGAACGGTAATGCAAGGTCCGGTAGAGGAGGGAGGAGGGGTGGAGGAAGAGGGAGAGGCGGGGGAAGAGGCAGGGGCGGAGGAAGAGGAAGGGGCAGGAATTAGGCAGGTGTCTTTGGCCCTGGTAACAGCTGATGTATCCTAGCACGACAGTCGTATTTGCGGTTCCGATGGTCTGTCATGTTAAGCTCGACTTCTTTCCGATGCGCTGAGACTTCACTGGATGTCAGTTCTCGCAAACAGAAAGAGTGTCTCCGCTGATGCATGTCTTAGACACATGAAATTCATTCACTTCCTCCGCCATGGGATTAATTGGACGTCAACCATGTCTCAACTTGCTACAATTCATCGAACTCATATCAATCATCTGAAGGATTATTATGAGAGACGGGGGTACTTTTCTTCAAATCTCTCTGCCTCAATACGTCCAGGATGGTCCACGCTTGGTTCCCTCTCGCAGTCATCGCCGTGATGGCAAATGCTTTGACCTACTGGTACAACCTCTACAGACAGCCTCCGATATGGATCATTCTCGTCCCCGGCGATTTGGTAGTATGCTGCAGGCGCTCAGACTGGTATGCAAAGTTGGACTGACGATCGATTCATAGCTCCTGGCATGCATCATTCGCTGTTACTTTGTCACCATCGCGGGCATCCAGCATGCCGTCGAAGCATTTCCATGTCTGATTGCGGAGATTCCATGGCTGGTTGCGGAGACAGGATCTTTGATACTGCGACTTCTTCCGGTGCTGGTCAACTTCGGCGGAGAAACGATCATCGCATTTGCAAGCATATCATTGCTCGTTCTGAGGGACTTCGTCGTGCCTTGTATCAGCTCACTTCTTCGCGCTACTCTTGCCGGCCTCTTCTTCCTTGCTCGTCACGGCTATAGCATCTGGTGCTTCGTGGTGGGCACGACAATCACATTCATTGGTCCTTACTTGATCGCCCTCTTCTGCCTTGTCGTACTCATGATCGGACTGGAAGTGATGTTTCCTCCACAGACAGCGGTCCAGCCACCACAGAGATCTGCATTGGCCCAGCGAACTGTGAAGATCAAACAATTTGCGAATGCAAGAGATGCCGCAAAAACACGTGCCGATACAAGCAGGTTCAGGAATCCTCCGCTTGACAAGGGGGCTCGTGGCAGTTCATCCGCACCGGGACTTCTCAAGTCGCAAATTTTACCTGATGATCCACGCTCAGCGACCAACAGCAAATCGACCAGAGGAGAGAGCATTCTCAACGACGAAGATTTTGACGGGAAATTTGCCAGAGTCGATACAGGCGCCCGTGAATATGAGAACTATTCGAGGCAGCAGGGTCTCGTCAGTACTGGGCGGAAAAAGCCAGGAACGACCACGAGAAGCGCAAAGCGACAGAGTGCGGGGTCTCCTGGAGAGTCGATGACTGAAGTCTCTGAGGATACAGTCGACGCCGGTCCGGCGGCTTTGTCCAGCAGGCGAGGGCTAGTATCCAACTTCGAGCGCGGAAGGTCGAGGAAAATCGATCGATATCCGGCTGAAGAAGAGCAATCCAACTCAACGACAGCACAGCCATCAGACGGAGTTGGTTCTACATTTCTGGCCTACATTAGGAAGCGCGATGAGCCGAAGAGAAGGAGACGAATTCCAGGAAACCAGGTTGTTGGCCCACCGCCCTCGGCAGCCTCAAGAATTGATCTCGCCGGTAATGCAAGTGCAGATCATGAGACGTTGCCATTCGAAGAGACAGAGCGACGTCGCGGAAAAGAGCCCTGTTGCGAGCTATCAGACGGTACTTCGGAAGCCCGCGAACCTCAAGCGAAGTCTTCTCACAAGGTCGAGCACGACCAAGACATCCCACTCCCAGTCACAGATGACAGCGTCGATGGAACGAAAGAGATGGACAATCAGTCATCGAAGAGGTCGCGAGCAAGCAAGGGCGACCATGCCAAATCAGAAGACATCGAAGCCGCAACAGCGAAGACCTGCATATCCGCTGCCCCGCAGGATATTACCCTGGATGAGGACGATCTGTCAGCAACCTGGGACTACTTCCAGCCCTCAGAAGAGGTCCCTCGTTATCTCCAGCTCAGTATCGTCGCCGCATCGAATGCAGCACATGACGATCTTGGCCCGGAGCCACGCATCTCTCGCAGCACGGTCACACAGCAGGATCGGGATGATGCCATCCTTGCAGCCGCATACTTGGACCTCGGACCGTCTAATGGGCTACGATTGCGATGGCACAATCATCCGGTCCCGAATCGAAGATTTCAAGTGTGGTTTCAACCTGTTCCATAATCCGGATGCTCGCTCGTGGCCGAGTTTCTCTCTGTCGAAGCGAATAGACTTGCGCTCGCGATCGGTTCGAAAGACCACGTCAGTCGAGGCAGCGAGAACCGAGTGTTGCTTGGAAACATGCCAGCGATGCCCTCTTTCGCCTTTACGTCGTTCAACCCCCATTTGTCAGTCAAGCTGATCGAGCGTAGCTTGGCTTTACGGACGGTCTTCGCAATATCGGAGCCAGGGCCATGCCATCATCCCTTCCCCTCAATGTCCTCCCCCTCCAGCAGAATTTCATGCCCGTCTCCCTCTTTGACCCACCTTCCCGCCACAGCTCCAAGCACCGCAACACCCGCCATAACCCACCACGCCAACCCAACCACACCCTTCCTCAACCCAACGCCATACAACCACCCCGCCGCCACCGGTCCCAGCGTCCTCGCCAAAGAACTCACACTCTGCCCAATACCATGCACCGTCCCCAGCACACTTGGATGCGGACTCGCGTTGTTGACCAGGATAGCCGTACTCGGCAAAGCGAAAGTCCTCGCCATGACTTGTATCGCAAGCACAACGGCAATAGCCATCCAGACTAGCACGCCAGAAGCTCGAGCGGGCGGAGCGTTCGAGGAAGGGACGGTGGCGAGGTAAGGGACCAGCGTGCAGGAGATGGGAAAGAGCATGAGGGAGTAGCGGTAGGAGCGAGTCGTGCCGAGACGGAAAGACATGGTGGGGTAGAGGAGTAGTTGGAGGGAGATGCCGATGACGCCGATGATGGAGAGAGCGGCGCCGATGGAGGGAGGTGGGAGGGCGAGACCACCGGTGAAGGTGAAGGGAGCGTGGGGTCGATAGTTGGGTGGTAGAGGGAGGGTATTCTTGGTCGGCGATTCCGATGGATTGTACCGCGGTGTCGAGAGGAAGACGAATAAAAGGTTGGAGAAGGTACCGACGTGTCCGGCTAGGATTCCATGAGATAGAAGGGTGAGGAGGAGGTTCGATGTCCAGATCCGGCGAAAGGGGAGCTTCTGTCGAGGCTTGAGCGGTGTTGGAGAGGAGGGTGCGTTGAGCTCGTTGTCCGTGGGAGCGAAGTCTTGTTCAGCTATGGCAGTGTAAGTTTGGCGCGGTTTCCGTCGAAATATGATCCTGATCAGCCATCTCGAAAATCTCAGTGGATAGTCGGGCTTGTACCGGATCGATTCCAGCGTCTCCTCCAGCCCAAAGAGAACACACAATGCGCTACCGAGCAGGAATGTCGCATTGATCAGATTCGGCAGCGCATATGGGAATCTGACAAACAACCACACTCCATCCTTCCCGCCAAATTTCCCACCGGGCCCAAACAGTCCTGGATAGCTTCCAACTGGATCCGCCAGCAGTCCACCCAGCAGCGGCCCGATAATGACTCCGATATTGAAAGTCATCGGCATCAACAGGAACGCTCGACTCTGGAACTTCTTCTCCCTCACAATCTCGGAGATCATCGTCCTCATAACTCCAACATTCCCGTTCAGAATTCCACCCAGCGCCCGCCATGCCATCGCCGTCCAGAAGTTGCCGCTGAAGCCGAAGCCAAGACTTCCCACCGCTGTGCCCAAAAGACCGATCAAGATGACCCTCTTCCTTCCCAGGCCTTCCCAATCTGCAAGTCGGCCCCAGAGAATAGCGGTGCAGAATTGAGCGCCGGTGAAAGCAGCCGCAAGCATACCTGCTTGCGAGGCTACAGTGCTGTCGGACGGAGTGGAGCCATCGGGAAGGGTGAATGACTTCAGTTGGTAGAACATGTAGGCCTGAAGAGAAGTCTGAGTCAAAGGCTCGGAAAGACGGGAGAGTGTCAGGATGAGGAGCTGGGATTTCTGGGGCAGTGATGACCAGGAAACTTTTTGGGCTGCTGACGATGCTGCAGGAGGTTCGCCATCTTCGGTTATGAGATTGGAGGTTTGAGTTAAAGGATCGTGGGCCAGGAGACGCTGTCGGTCGCCGGGGGTATACTCGTCGTCGGACGGAAGAGTGTGTTCGCTGTCGATGCTTTTCCGCCGGAACCTTACTCGCTGCTCCAGCCGTTCCAGTTCGAAGTCTGCATAATGTGCCTCGTTGATCTCGGAACTTGGTCGAAGGGTCGTGGCAGCACTGTCCGGGGTGTCGCCGTCGATTTTCACCGGCGATGCTGGACGTTCGCGGCCATGATTCCTGTCCGTCGACATACAGTATGGAGCTCTACGCAGCGAATATGGTGTAGCTCATGAGTGTCGGTTCATCTGTAAATTTTTCTCAACTTCGTAGGTCCGAGGATGAGAGTCACTGATGCCCAAGCAGATTGATCACAGTAGACGCCCAGGGATGCTGTGCGAGTCTCCAGTCGATATATGGTATGCAGAGAAACCGAGATAGATAGATCGGTGGGGTCGAATACATTTCCGCAGTTGGCGGATAAAGGATGAGTCGGAAGTTGCGTGCCGATCACCGTGGCGGCATCGGCCAAGGGCGGCGCTTGCGGCGTTTATACGTCCCGCGGCGGTAGGTCGTGGTACCTACGACGTGGCATAGCACCGCATGGAGAGTCTCTTCGTGAACACATCGTCGTTCTCTTCATCGCTCATGCACGAAGCGAGCTCCTCCTCGATCCATCGTCGAGAGCAGCTTGTTTTGGAGGCGCGCTGCCGTGCTCTCGCCGACATGGCTACGTCCGATTGCGATTCGAGCCATGGAGTATACATTGATTTATCGACAGAAGCAATGCAAGAGTCGATGGAATCCTTCGGAGTGGACTGCATGGGCGGAGTTGAAGACGATTGGGTGCTGTAAGGGTGAGGTCGTGATAGAATTCGTGTCAAGACCATGGATCGGGACTGATCCCTGGATCCCTGGTCCACGTGTAAGAATCAGCAAGCGTGAACCATACCACCAACAAGGACTTTAAGGTAGTAGTGCAAGTCTGCATCAAAAGCATGAGACATCCAAGACAGTCGAATGGTGGTACCCGTCTATCTATCTGACCTTTTGTGGGCATCGTGCACTGGGTAGCGGTCAGAGTCCGTCTTTGCGGACAAGTCTCCCCGAATTGAAAAAGTCCCCTTTTCGTGCACCGCCGTCGTGCCACATGCGCTCATGTTATCTCAACATCTCTCCATGCCTTCCATCTAAAAGTCATTGTCATCAGACCCTGCCACGATGACATTGTTGACCTTCAACACCATCCGACAGAGCTGCGTCGCCAGCAGCAACTGTTGCCTCTTGCTGATCAGCGGATCAATGACAAAGTGCTTCTTCATGTCGTTGCTTCCAGTCTGCATGCAGTCGACACCCAGTCTCCCTCTGCCTTCGCCCTTGCCCTGTCTCGCCTTCAGATCCGATAGTGTCTCAATCGGCGACAGTCCACTGTTCTCTGCTAATGCCATGGGAACAGCATCCAGAGCGTCTGCGAAGGCGCGCATGGAGTATTGTTCGAGGCCTGCAGTCTCGAGCGCAGCCTTTTCAACAGCGAGCGAGCATGCAATCTCAGCGGCGCCTCCTCCGTACACAATTCGGTTGTCTTTGACCAAGTTACGGACGACACACAAAGCATCGTGGAGGGAGCGTTTCGCCTCGTCGATGATCATCTTGTTGGAGCCGCGGATGAAGCATGTGACCGCGCGAGAGTTTGCACATTCCTCAATGACGAGCATCTTCTCGCGAGTGGTGCCGAAGGACATCTCTCGGACGATACCGGCCTTGCCGAGCTTTGCTGCGGACAGATCTTCGAAGCGCGGCACGATGCGGCCGTTGGTGGCGATGGCGATGAGTTCGATTTCAGGACCGCCGACCCATCGGACTGCAGGAAGTTCATTGGTGAGGAGGAGATGGTTGGCTTCATCGTCAAATCCCCACTGGCAGATGACCACGTTGGCGCCGGTGTCTTTGATTTGTTGGATCATTTCGGCGAATTTGGCCTGTTCGTACTTTTGAAGTTCTTTGAATTCCGAGACGGAGGTGATGTCGAGCTTGTGCTTGGTCTTGGGTTTCGGAGGCTCGAAAGCACATGTGAGGATTGCGAGTTTGGCGTCCTTGACTTCGGATGGCATCTGAGGGTGAGAGAAGTCCTTGTCCACGATCACTCCTTTGACGAGGAGTGTGTCTTCTAGTGATCCTCCGACCTTGCCATCGACCTTGATGAGCTCAAAATCGACATCCTTCCTCTCGAGATCCGCCACGGATAGTACAGCATCCACAGCGATCTGCGCGAACTGGTCGTGTGCCTTTGAGACGATCTTGCTGCCGAGAGAGGTCTTGGCGACCTTGAACAAGTTCTCGTTGGAGTCCTTTGTGAAGTCGATGACATCCGAGATCTCATCCAGCGCAGCCACAGCTACCTCACATGCAGCATCGTATCCGTCTGCTATCCGAATAGGGTGGATGCCCTTGTCGATAAGCTCCGCGGCCTGCTCCAATAACGCACCAGCCAAAACCACCACACCTGTTGTTCCATCACCAATTTCCGCATCTTGTGATTGTGAGAGCGAGACGAGGAGCTTTGCAATGTGATTGCTGATCTCCATCTGTCCAAGGATCGTTGCGCCATCGTTCGTTACTGTGATATCGCCGTCAGGGGAGATCAGGATCTTGTCGAGACCGCGAGGTCCTAAGGAGGTTTTGACGATGGAGGAGACGGCTCGAGCGGCCTGGATGTGTTGTTTGACGGCCTCGGTACCATGGGTGCGCTTCTTCCTGCCCTGATCACGTACAATGATGAAGGGTCGGCCGGACTCGTCTTGGGTGATTTGTGCTGCGAGGAGAGGTCAGTTGGGTCGAGATGTTGGTCTAGCATGTGCTGCGCATACCATTGCTCAGATCGAGCTCTGCGAAGATGTGTTAGCACTTGATATCCTTTGCGAAATTGTCATGCTCGTCCCAACTCACGCATCGGTTGTCCTGCCATGTTGTGTTTGAATATGCCCACAGGCAAAGATTCCCTTCAGCTTCTTCCGCCTCCTTTGCTCCGGTGTTCGATCGTGAACGAGAGTTGTATCAACAGAGAATACCAAAGTCCGGGCAAGTCGATTTTGGCGGTAGTCTCTCGATGTGATGTGGTATAAGTGAATCTTGTCTTGTGAGCTCTGTTTCTTGTCACTTTTTCGAAGCTTCGTTCGTTCGCGTGCAGATGCGATTTTTGGTCCGTGCTCACAACGCGACTTTGCGCCAGCTGGATTGATCACCGACAGCTCGACCACCAGCACCACCTCTTCTACCACCAACCACCTCACTCTTGATCTCAGCATACAACGACACACATCGACCATAGCGTACAGATAACCTCCCCACAACAAAACTGCACGCGACAACTTGCGATTCCAACAACAGCCGCAATGCCTCGTAAGTTCCGGAGCTCCCTCACTTCTTCGGCCACGCGCCGGACTAACAACTCATTCCCAGCGGCCGTTTCCGACAACGAGGACTCGGACATCGACGTTCCGGATGCCATTCCCGCTCGCCCCAAGGCTGCCGAGGACCCCAAGGGCGAGGACGATGATGACGAGGAAGAGGAAGACGAATACCAGGTCGAGAAGATCTTAGACCACGAGAGCAAGCGAGGCAAGATCCAATACAGAATCAAGTGGCTAGGCTACGAAGACGAGGCTGATCAGACCTGGGAGCCTCAAGAGAACCTGTACGCACTCTGGCTCGGTACCGTAACGCGAAGTTCACAGCTGACTTTCTTTTTAGCACCGGCGCAGTCGAGCTTCTGAAGGAATACCACCGCTCCATTGGCGGCACTCCGGAACCCACAAAAGGCTCTGCGAAGAAGACCACCGCCAAAACGAAGGCCGCGCGACGCACCACTGGCGACATCGACTCTCCCGCACCGGCCGCAAAGCGTCAGAAGGGCAATGGATCCAAGAGCGCGAATGGCGAATGGTCGCCGCCGCTGGGCACCTGGGAAAACGACGTCACTGCCGTGCAAGCTATCATCGAGGACGAGCCATCTGGCGACGCAGTGCGAGGCGGCAAGAAGGACACCAAGTCTCTCGAAGGGCTGCTGGAGTGGAACAATGGCCGCAAAACCCAGCACAAGATGGATGTGCTGCGGACTAAGTGCCCACAGAGGCTGCTCGATTACTACGAGAATCACCTGTAAGTTCTCTCCTTTCCTTCTACCCTGACATCGCACCATCCAGCATGTTCCGCCCGCGGCGACCTGCCGAGCACAGATCTTTCCCTCCTCCTCCTCCCAAACGCCAGGTCGGTACGCATCAAAATGGGATCTCATGCTCAACGCTTAGAAACTTCGTAGATTGAAGCCTCTGATGAGCTGATGCTGATTCCCTTTGACCGAGCAGAGTCTTCAGAGGGGATCCGAACTTCGTCGAGGGTTGAAAGGATAAAACGAGCCACGCCGGCAAACACGATGCGACTGATGGGTTGGAAAAGTGCGATTCCGGGGCGTTCAAAGATGTACTTTATGGGGAATGGGTTGAGGTCACAGCGCGCGAGTGGGATGCAATGTGTATGTATTCCCCACGGAGAAGCGGCAACAATGCGAGCCTCAAGCTTTGGGACCTTGCGCTGAGCTGAATTGGATTACACTTTGGCTTGTACGTACCTCACTTTTCGCCATGTCTTGCGCGCTCACGTCTGTGCCTTTCTTGTTGTCAACAGGCGTCGTTGTCTGCATGCCCGAAGACGCTCATCCGCATAACTTAGCATGCAGGCAGGATGCCGAAAATACCTCGCCTTCGAGCATCTGACTCTCGATCATTCCTCGGTCGGCGAGACACTTTCATGGTTGCCTACGCACTCTACGAAGAGGCTGAGTCTACAAGATGATCTTGGTTAACTATAGTCTCTATGAAGCCACATCAGCCTATGTGAACGGCACCGCTATGACGACCGCCGACCGAGTACATGAGCATACTGTGGCCTGAGGCGTGCCGACCACCAACCACTCTCCCGCTGGCAGAACGCATTCATGCCTACAGCTTTGTCCGTGTTCCCATGGCCGCCAAGCGATCCTCCAAAGACAAGATGTCTACAAGAACCGTTCAATCAACTGTCGTCTGTCCGGCGCAAGATTGGTTGGTACAAACAGCATCGCCGCCATAGCCATGGACGGAGCCTTCGAATGATGAAAGGCATTCGCTTTCCAGGTTTTCACGATGCAAATGCTCTCCTTGGGGACCTTGTGGTTCATACGCACAGCATGGCCACCATTGCCGACTGACGGAGCTTTCGAAGTTGGAACAACAATGCCATGCAGGTCTCTGCGAAGCGCCGTCGCTCTTGTTGAAGATGTCCTGATTCATACGCACTGCATCCACGCCATTACTACAGTCGAAGCTCTCGAAATCGGAAAAGCAGTCGCTATCGCCCTTCCCATTACTCGAAGGCTATCCTTGGAACAACCTGGAGTATGGGTACAGCATTGCCACCATTACTACAGTCGAAGCTCTCGAGATCGTAAAGGCACTCGCTCATCGGCTACCTACGATGCGACCGCTCTCCTTAGACACGTCCTGAACTCTAGGCCCAGCCCCCCTACTATTACCACAGTCGAGGCACCCACGAATCGGAACGAGGTTCGTATCTCAGCTATCCACAACGGGACTGTCCTCCGTCGAGCGTTCGTGGCTCAAAGGTTACAGCAATCGTATCGTAACCACAGTCGACGTATCTGCACATCGAAACAATTCAGCGCTCTGCGATGGGATTGTTCTCCTCCAAGCGTTACCAGCTTGACGGCATGTCATTCATGTCATGACCACAGTCCAGGCCCTCGCTCAGCCATTTTCGGCGCAGATGTTCTCTGTCGGGCGTTCCTTGCCTGTAGGAATGGCTTTCGTACTATCGCCACAGTCGAGGCATCTGCGGACAGAGACAACGCATGCATCGCAATGGTTCTCCTCCAGGGGTCTCTATCTTGGATATATGGCATCCGTGTTGTTGCCATAGTCGAGGCACTTGCAAACCCCGGCTGTTCACCATGGGATTGCTCTCCCTTGGGTATTTCTAGACTGACGGCATGGCATTCGTTCTACTCCCGCGGTCGAGGCATTCGTGAATCGAAACAAAATTCGCATCGTCCTCCTTCGGGCGTTTCTACCTTGAATGTATGGCAGTTTGTATTATCACCATAGTCGAGGCACTTGCAATCAGAAATATCTCGGCGGTCTACTATGGGATCGCTCTCCTTCGAGAGGTTCTAGCTTGACGGCACGGTATTCGTTCTCCTCCCACGGTCGAGGCTTTCGTGAACTGAGGAATAAAACCCGTATCGTTTTTCTTCGGGCGATACAACCTTGAATGCATAGCATTCGTATCATTACCGTAGTCAATGAGTTTGCAATTCGGTAGATCTCGGCGGTCTACGACGACTGGAATGCTCTCCTTCAGCCGATCCAAGGTTAAAGGCATGTCATTCGTATCATTGTCATGGACGGAGAGCGCTATTCGGTCATGCTTCGTTCTAATTCAGTTCTAATTGCGAGGGCCCTCGATCTCCGAGAGATCTCCCATCACGCCCACAAAAAACTCCAGCTCTCCCACGAAGTGGTCGAATCCATCGTCCTCCCCTCCCATAACCCACAATTGGTCGCTCATGATCGCCGCCTTCTCCTGAACATCGGCCATCCTGCCCATTCCCCCGGCCACTGCCTCTCCCTTCACCTCCCTCATCCTCGCCACCGCGGAGGCGACCTGATGCCACTCGGGCAACTTTTCCCCCAGGTACAACCCGTACCTCCCGGGAATGTCGTACACCTCCCCCATGACGTACGGATCCAACAAATGCTCGAGAATCTGACAGGCGGTCACGAACTCCGCCACCACAGTCTCTATCTCCTGCTGCCGAGAGATGGCGGAGATGGCGGCGGCAGGCAGGCGAGCGGCGATCTCGGCCGGCGCGGGGGGAGAATGGGCCACAGGGAGAGAAGAGGAGGCCTCCACACCATCCATCTCCTGCTCACCTGCTTCCATCTCCGACGCCGACACTGCCACCACGCTCTCCTCCTCATTGGCGCCGTCCAGGTTCATCTCCTCGGAGATCTCCTCGGAGATGGGCTCGCTGGCCATTGGCTCAGCGGCCGGGGGAAGTGCGGTCACCGGGAGAGAGGGTTGTGCGCGGCGGACCTCCTTCACCAACTGCTCCGCTCTCCATTCTACACGAAGGCTGTGCGTCTGAATGGTGCGGTGGCGGAAGGTTTGCGGTCGTCGCGCGGAAGAGCCGATGGGGGTGAATCGGGCGGAGAGGAGGCGGCGCGGAGCTCGGACAGTCTCCTTCTTCCTGATGATGGTGGCCAGTGGTGGTGCTGGCGGCGAGGAGACTGGCGCGGTCGTGCGCGCTGGTGCCGGAGATGATGCGGCTGGGAGGGTGACCGGCGGAGATGATGTGGTCGGGAGGGCGAGCGACGACGGTGGTGGTGCGGTGGCGGGAGCGGACGGCAAGGATGGTGGTGCGGTCACGGGGATTGGCGCCGGAGATGCTTCTACCTCCTCCTCTACTACCTCCTCCAGCCGCGGACAGCTTGCAGGTCCAGTGGTGACCGCTGCCGTTGGCATGGAGATTGGTGTGGGAGTGGGAGCGGGTGCCGGGAGAGGAAGACGAGTTGAGATCGGAAGGACGGGGAGAGGAGTCGCGATCGGTGGGCCGGGGAGAGCAGTCGAAATCTGCGGGCCGGGAAGAGCAGTCGAAATCTGCAATTCGGGAAGAGAAGCGGGAAGAGAAACCGGAGGAGCAGCGGGAGGAGAAGCCGGTGGCGAGACTCGAGTCTTCGCTTCTTCCGGGCAGAGGGCGGGGCGAGGGCGGAGCTCGACGCAGCAAATCCAGGGAGCGAATACGAAGATGGCGCAAGAGATGGCAAGCACGACGGCGAGCTCAATGGCCAGGTTGGAGAGGTCGCGGGCAAGAGAGTGACCGGCGGCGGCGAGGAGAGAACGCAGGGCGGCGAGGAAGGCGGCGAACGCTCTCTTCGAGACGACGCAAAGTGGGAGGTAGATGGCCGAAGCCAGACGCAGACCGAGAGAGAGGAGGACCGGAGCGAACAGCCACAGGTGCAGGTCCTCATCGTAGAGGTTGCGGACTGGGCCGACGCGGGAGGAGAAGAAGGTCACCCCAAGGACCCAGAGGAGGACGAGTTCCAGCTCGACGCTCATGATGGCGGCGGTGGTGGTGGTGATGGTGCGGAGGTCGGTGGCGTGGTCGGTCGGTCGGAAGGGAGAGAGAGGAGCAAACAGAGAGGCTTGGTGGTCGAGTTCAACAAGGGGAGAAGAAAACGGTCCGTTGCGTAAGCGGTCGCTTTCAAGGGGAGAGAAAGGCGGTCGGAGGCTTGGTGGTCGACGTCAAAAAAGAGAGAAGACGGACGGCGGGCGTTGGCGGTCGCTTTCAAGGGAAGAGAAGAGCGGTCGGAGGCTTGATCGACGTTCAAAAGGGGGAGAGACGGACGGATGCTTCGTGGTGCCAGCGCAAAATAAGACTCTGATGTTGCTGAAGAAAAGAGAAAGAGGAAGGGGGATTGCTGGGAGTTATATAGTATGAGTGGGAGAAAATCGACAATACGAAGAAAAGGCCACTCAATGCGCTAAAAGTGCCCCGCTGGAAGTGAAGTGAATTGCTATTGTCGGCCGATTTTTGGTCTTGTTGCGCATCTCGTGGAATTATCGCCTTCACTCTTCTCGACATCACTCGACCTTGCCATTGGAATGATTGCCATTGGATTGTTCTCCGCCGTTCTTGTGGAAGGGCCTGGGCACATCGTCGTAGTATGGCACCACAATGACCTAGCAAACAGTGCCACTACGTCAGCACGTATTTCACTCTTGGCGGTCGACTGGGACAAACGGAAGGGTGAATACTCACATTCGGATCCTTCGTCGCTCCATCCATTGCACTTGGTTGGCTTGATGCTGACAATCAAGTTCATCAATTCCGGTCCATCAGTCTCCACCAAGCCCTTCAGCCCCTTTTATACCTCCTGGAATTTGTGCACCTTCACTCCTTCGCAGTCGAGTGCCTGCGCCACAATCTCGTACCTGCACTTCGAGCTGACATGCACCGGCGGTCTGAGATCCGTCAGCCTGTCATACAGTAGATCTTGGCCGTTGACGCTCATGCCCCAAATATAGTTGTTGCTGACAATGGAGCACTCGGTTCCTCTATTTGACACACATTGATTGATGCGCCATCAAATCACCGGGGTGAAATTGCGTCTGGAAGCAGAGACTGCTTCGAATTCGGAGTTTCACAGGACCAATTCGCCGCTGTCGGCGCTGAATCGATCTGAAGCTCATGAGCCCTGCACATCGCAAGCACAATTTCTTTGAAAGTCCCGCGAGTCGAAGCCGCCGTGTCATGAGATGGACAGCGACATTGCGTACGCAATACACTCACTGAGGCGGGCCAACATCATCTTGCTGGTACGGACTGTTTACTGCATTCGGAAGAAAGTACAGCTATGCATAAATGGAAACAAAGTCAGCGAGATCGATAAGCGCAATGAGAGTAACGCACGCAAAACAAATAGCATTCGCCGTCTCAAGATCTGCCGTCAGGTACTGAGCCACGCAGATTCGCACGAAGCTGTTCGTTGTACGCCGTATCTTCGGTCCTTTGCACAGACAGCGGAGCAACGACGGCGCTGTCGACTGTGCCCGAGTCCAGGTCCGATACTGCAATCGATTCACTACGAATCGGCTCAATCGCTGGATCAGGCAGCACAGGACTAGCGTGGTGTCGTGATATAGCCGACAGCTCAACCGGTCCGCTGAGACCCCAGTACTGCGACTCGGTCATCGGTGGCGAGGGAGCACCAGGCGAAGATTGACCCGAGTTGCGATGCGATAGATGTGGCGGTGAAGGCTGTCCGAATGAAGCGGGCGATTGCTGCATCAGACGGCTCACGGGACGTCTTCCACGGTCTCCCATTGGCGACACTGCACTGTCTCTCGAAAGGCCGGACTGCTGGCTCGTGCGCCGAACGCTCCCCGACAGCTCGGCGCGGTGCTGGCGTACAAAACCGCGAGCCGTGGTTGTGGCATCGAGTTCCTGCTTGAATTGGTCTTCTGGAAATTCAGAATTGTGTCCATCGGGCTTGAAGTATTCCTGACATAGCATGCCTTCGTGTGTACCATCCATTGTCGTTCCACCGATGCTTGAAGCCCGAAATGAGCCACTGTAGTGCATTCTCTTGTTTTGCTTTTTCTTCCACCAAAACCAGAAAATGGCGGCGCCTGCGAGAGCTACTATCGCTGCTGCACCAACTGCAATGCCGGCGATCGCACCTGAGCTCAGCCCTTGGCTACTGCTACCAGGCCTGTTGATCGTGACGATGTTCGATGAGGCTTGCGAGCCTGGATACGACGCTTGCGTGAGGTAGAACTTCTGACGATCGTAGTCTGCGGCCATATATCTGTCTGGTGTTAGGTACAGCCTCATAGTATTACAGTCGGCATGAAACGTACGCGGATTGAAGAAAAGTTCGCCCGAGATACTGCTGCGCTGGGCTTCCACGTTTCAGTGGAAAGTAGCGCTGCCGACCGGTCAGATTCTGAATGCCCGCCAGCGGATAGCTCGCAACGGTGTCAAAGGCCCCATACGGGAAGACGATGTCTATCGATGAGAGTCAGCAATGGGCTGTGCAAAGCGTCACTTTCGACCTACGTTGCATGTTGAGACCCGTTCATGAAGTACATCTCATGCTCTGCATTCCACTCCAAGCCGTACACGTCCACAAACGCATCACAGGTATCTTCTGCGAGCCAGATCTCCGGTACGACCGAATCAAGGAATGAAGTCACAGGGAAGCTGCCAGCCGCAGTGACTAGAGGACGTCTGTAAGCGTGATGTTCTTGATGGAGACTTGAAAGTTCTGGTTCCCTCCACTGAAGTCGGACTTGAGCCCTTTACTTATGTCGCCCCGTGCCTTGTCGTAGCCACCAAACGTGAGGCTGGCCCAGGTCTCTGTCCAGTTTGATCCGGCGTTGTACGCCCAGTATGCGCTTGGGATGTTGCCCGAGTTATTCAAAGATCCCAATATGCTCCAGTATGTTTCGTTCCCGAACACTGATGAATTCTGCTGCTCCAACCCAAAGAAACCCAGGAATGGGAAGTAATCGTAGTAGGAATGGATTACTTGAGGATCCAGAGGTCGACTGGCTCCCTCATTGCCAAGTAACACCTTGTCCTCGACTCCAACAGGTCCCAGAGCTGTGTATTTGAGCGACTTCTCTGAGTCAAAGCTGACGTTGAACGCCGTTTGCTGCTCTGACTGCGTGATGCGGCGGCAGGTTGATGAAGCATTCTGATTGAAAGTCGACCCCCCTCGTAGATCGTCACAGTCGGTGAACGCCGGCTCGCATCCTTGAGGGTCCACGACCAGGATTGTCGAGCCTGAGGTAGAAGGGAGAACGTGGACAGGCTGAGGAATCGTGCCCAGTGGAAGCGTGAATGTCGACCAGTTTCCATTGTTCCCTTGCCACTCGCAGCTTGGGTTCAGACTGAGAACAGACATAACGGAAAGTCCTGCTGTGCTGCTTAGATGCGAATTTTGGCCAGAACGGCGAGAAATATCGGAGCCGTGGCAGAGATGCGAGCACCCAAAGCCCGGCGATCAGGCTCTATAGGATGAGGCTGAGGCATTGCAGTCCACACCACACCTGTCACTCGAGCTCCACCAACCCCATGCATGCAGTCTGGACGGAAATCCAGGCTTCTGGACCGCAGACTAGTCGCGATCGATTGCGCCGCCATAATGGCGATGGAGCGAGCATGGCGCAAGCCTTGCTGCAACGTGGAACAGGGTATCACTCCGTGCGTGCAGCGATAAACTTCCATCCGAGCAATTCTTGAGTGCCATGATTGGAGCATCGGCCACGGCGTGCAGCAGTCTAAACGATGGGATTGATGAGGCTCAACTATCGGACTGGTCGTCGGCGTGAATACATGTAGGAAGGATGGAGGCCTATGGAGCGAGAAAGGACCGCGATAGTAGGACGCCCGTGCACGGGCCAAGACGGCCCGGACCCGCACGAGCCGAGGTGAAGGGTGCTCTTTCTTCGTCGAACAACACTTCTTCTCCTCAATTGTCAACATGATTGTGCATCGGCCTCGAGCTCGAGAGTGCCATGCTTCTGCGAGGTCTCAATGGAGGCGACCACATCGCTGCAGAGATTCGATGCTCTCACAACGTGGCCTGCCGACACGACGCCGACTTTCTGCCCACAGACCACAGCCTTGCGACGCATGCAGCTACAAGTTCCCGCGAATAAGGCTGAAGCAACACATTTATGCGTGCTGGTCCCCTCAACCTCTCCGTGCTCCATCCTTCACACGCGGAGATGCTGCAACCTCATGCACGCGAGCCGCATTGCTGGCATGTCTTCATCCCGAACAGGACAGCTTCCATCCATCGGTGAGGCCAAGCCCAGGCTTTTCTCGGCCCAGCAATGCCTCCATCACTCTCAGCCTTGCTGCGCGTTGTATTGGTTAGGGCTCGGTGAGCTCCAAGGGGTGAGATGCCATTGTCGTTTGGTCGGCAGCGACCAATTGGAAGTTCTTATGATGCATGAAGATGGAGCATAAACTCTTCAACGACGCGGCGTACATTCAGAAGGACAGTCGTCAGCAGTGATACCCGGCATTGCTGGTGAGTAAGTGCCATTTCCATATCTTTGGGCTATGCCCGCGAACCCCAAAGACCCCGGTAATCTCGAAGCCTACATTTCTTCTTTCCCATCGCACAGCTCGTGCAACGAGCTGTCCCAGGACCTTACGTGCATTGGGAACTTCTTCCGAACGGCCCACCACTGCTGACTGAAATTGTGTTCGTCAACCCGTCCGCTCGCCAGACATGCATTACGACTTCTTGCAACAGCGAACTATTCACTCAATCCTACAGTACTAGCTTGATAAGCTGTGCCTTTCCACCGTGCCCCAGCAACTTCCTCGACTGCAAATGCAACATCATCGTAGGACTCAACCTTCCCAACGGACAATCGACATCAGTGTGAGTACCACTAAAATGATAATGACAATGCGCATTCTAACGAACGCCGCAGAACTCAGATCGATGACTCTGGATGGAACATCAATCTCGGCCCTACTGCGACCGCTCAAAACGTCGGAGCCTGCGGCGGACCTGCCGGTGGATCATGCGCCAAATCTACGGTCACTACGTTATTCACCAACGTGGTGTATACCGGATCGGTCACCAGCACTGCAGTAATCAACACAGGGCTTGATTCCACTGTGACCGACTACCTGCTTCCAGACCTGACTGACTATTTCCCCGAGGGCAATCCCTTCGGCCAATGTACCACCTCCGGAGGCGTGATGTTCATGAATAATGGACTAGCGACCGCCAATGAGCTGCCAGGCAGTGCGACAACAACAAATTCAGGTACAACGGCCACAAATACCAGTTCGGCGCCGGCCAGTACTTCCTCAACGGGAGCGGCAGTGAGAGGGAGAGAGGCGGATACAGTCTGGCTCGCACCGATAATGGCCATCATTTGGAGCTTCTATTGGTAGACGACGACCAACATCGTCGTCTCATGCGATCGGCTGGAAAGCTGCAACAGCCATAATGACTAATGATCCATCTGTATGATATCTTCGTATATCGTCAACGCTCCACCTCGCTCCCCTAAGCATTAATCTGATGCTGCCAGACCTGCTGCTCCGCTCGTGCAGAGTACGTCGACACCGCAAGTATAGCCTGCATCTGCTCAACACTCACGAACAAAATGTTCCTCGCCAAATAGAATCGAATGCCCTCCGTGCAAGGCGGGCTGGTCAAAGATCCACGGTACGTCCAGAATTCGCTGAACTTGTTGACCTCTTGCAATGCCATGAACGGATTGAAATCCGTCATGTTGGTGCGCATGTCCGTGTTGCGGAAAGAGATGAATTCAGGCAGCTGCCGGAAGAAAGCCGAGTCGCTGTTGCCCGGATCGATGCGGAAAGCTAGCACAGCTCGTGGGTTGCCTGCAGCGTCGACGTGGACGTAGTGGAGTTCGGCTTTGCTGCGCTGGCCACCGACGGAGTGATCGGCAGGAGCATGGATGTGCCAGCCGGTCATGTAGACGGTCTCGTTGCCATCGCCGATGGTGCCGTCGTCGAAGGTGAAGCTTGGGAGGGTAGTGTAGTCGTCTTCGGGGTGGGAAAGCGTCATGGCTGGGCCATAGCCCCAATTATAGAAAGAGCCGTTGATGGAATCGGAATAGTTGTAGAAGTCGGGTTGGTGAACGAGGGAGAGGCCTTGAGTGAGGAGCAGAGGAATTGGTGCTTGTTGGGTGCCGGCTTGGCAGAGTGTGTAGTCTTTGTACGCTCAATGTCAGCGATCAGCCCGAAACGGCTCTCATACTGTCCTCGAACGTACTCTCACTCAATTCGCCCCAGTTGTACGATGCCTCGTACGCCCACTCAGTAGCAGCATCGTCTGCTCGCTTCTTGATGTGAAGATCAGTTCGCTTCGATTCTGCATGAAAATCGTGTTCGGGGCAAGCAAAGACACCGCTGAAGGTCGCTGCCACGACCGCAGCCAAGTTTGAGGCTCGGGAGAAAATCATGTTTGCGGGTATCTGAGAGCTGAGAAAGAGCACGAGGGTAATGACGAGGCTGAGTCCTCGATACTTATTGCTTTCGCTCAGCACATGACCGTCGATTTCATTTGCTCCGTAACGATGTGGGCACCGTCCATTGGCGCCAGGGCACTATTCGTTGACCGAGTTGGCATTTCCAAAGAATCTCCTCGTCATGCTTTGCTGCAGAGCTAACGGCTTGTTCCAAATGCCGAATGTCTTCACGCATGGCATTGGGCCTCATCAGGGCGGTCGCCAACAGCATGGTCAAAGAGCGGTTCACAGCAGGGTCTGCTTAGTCGATGACAAATGTGCTCCAAGGTCTTGGTTTGTGCTCGGATAGGAAGGAAAGTTGATGACCAAGGCTTGGTAACAAGCATAGCCACGTGCAATCGCCGTTAGGCTGTGTGTTTAGCTTCCAGTCTTCGCACTTCATCATGTTGACAAGACGTCATAACCGGGCGGAAAGAGGCGACTACACCCCGAGGTGAGTTCTAGAAGCCTTGGCAAAAGATATCGCGTGAAGCCAGAAGAGAGGGTCTTGCGGAGCAGGCGGTCATTGGTGCAGAGAGACTGCTTTGAAGGTGCCAGATGTTGGAATGGCTGATATATGTCGATGGCGAGTGGAGGGGCCGCTCGCCACGTGTACATAGCCGTATCGGGGTGCCATGTTGTCAACTTCTCGTCTCAGACCGCCGCGCTGAGAACGATGGAAAAGTGCGTAGAAGTACACGGACGACGGACGACACGTCGAACGATGAACAGCCACCGAGACAGGACGGTGTGATTGGCGTTGATGGTCGCATGAGGTCGGAAAGACGTACCCATGGCAAGGTTGTACATGTTCCTGCCTGAGGCATGACATGGTGACTAAGTTGTCCTTAAGCGACCGCCCCCTGGTCCTTGAAATGCCGATTTGCCGCACTTGACGTTCCATCCACTTGCTCTCTCTACTTCCCTTGAGCTTCAAAGAACAGATAGTCACCTACCTCCCGGCATCTTTAGGTAAGCGAGCTCGTTCCAGAAAACGATGTTTGACAATGTCATTCGAGGGACAACATCTGGGTCTGATTGCTTCCGTGCGCCTCTCAAAGCGGAAATCCATCTCGCAAGATGTCGCGTGCATGTCCCGCCTTACTTGCCAGGCCAAGGCCAGCTCACAGTTATTAGTGAGTCTTTTGGCGAAGCCCGCTGTTTTGCATCACGATCTTAGCGCTCTGCAAGCTGCGCTTGATCGGCGTGGTGGGCCCCTGGCAAATATCCACTCGAGCGCAAGAATTATTACTGGGGGTATTTGGGCAGGCGGAACGAATGCAAGCGTATCCCATAGGGCAGTCTGCGTCAGCCAGACAGTCGACCGAGCAGCGGGGACCGGTGTCGGCACAGATACCTTCCTGACCCGTTGATTCCGCCCGGCGAGCGCAGTTACAAGTGCTGACACTTTCCCCACTCCTGGCGCAGCCACCGTCTATGCGAGGTGGAAATCTAGGTTTAGTTGGGTCGAAAGGTGTGCAACCCATCGGAGCAGGAGAGCGTGCAGGCGCTGTTGACGATGTTGTGGAGGCCTCGGTGGTCGATGGTGTGGTGGACGATGGTGTGGACGATGGTGTGGTGGTCGATGCTGTGGTGGACGATGCTGTGGTCGATGCTGTGGTCGATGCTGTGATGGTCGATGGTGTGGTGAACGATGGTGTGGTCGATGGTGTGGCCGATAGTGTGGTCGATGGTGTGGTGGTCGATGGTGTGGCCGATAGTGTGGTCGATGGTGTAGTGGTCGATAGTGTGGCCGACGGCGTTGATGGCGTGGTGGATGGCGTGGTGGACCGCGATGAAGACGAAGTAGTGCCAGGCACTGTTGAGGCCGTGCTGACTTGCGAAGTGGAGGCTGTGATCCTGGTCGTGGTCTTAGTCGTGGTCCTGGCCGTACTTCGAATCAAGCTATTTGTCGAAGAGCAAGTAGTCGAAGGCTTGGGCTGTGGTTTCGCCTTCGGCTTGTCTTTGCAGACGACCGAATCCACGTTGTGACGGCCAGACTGTCCATAAGATTTGTTGACCTTCAAGTAGCAGATGCCATACTCGCACTGGTACGATGCGTGAGTGCAATTGGAGTCCATAG
Source organism: Zymoseptoria brevis (assembly GCA_000983655.1). NCBI lineage: Eukaryota > Fungi > Ascomycota > Dothideomycetes > Mycosphaerellales > Mycosphaerellaceae > Zymoseptoria > Zymoseptoria brevis. The sequence goes on along the minus strand of JYJE01005359.1, from coordinate 64,499 downwards.
CGCATGCGTTCACGCAGCCTTGGTAGCCTGACGTGCGGAAAGACTTGTAGTCGCCGCCAGGGTAGTCAACGCCGCATTGCTGATTGCAGGACCGTCCGTTCACAGTAACGACTCTGTTGCGGCATGACGATGCGTAGGACTGATTGGGCTCAGCTGAGACAAGGCAAGCGTTGGAGGCGAGTGCGAAGAGCACGGCGCTGGAGAACAGCATTGTGATGGTGACTGTTGATATGATCGATGGATGTCGAGATGGACGAGACGGACAACGAGAAGATGGACAGCTCTGTGAAGTAGAAAAGAGGATGAGAGTCGACAGCAACCGCGGTCGGGAGGGGGCCTCATAGAAATAGAAACACCATTCCCAGTGGTGGTGCCACCCCCGATCGCTTCCATCAGGAGGCCCAGATCTCTTCCTAAAGCTGGCGCCTTACCGTTCAAGGATGCCGCACGAAGAGCCTGTCCAGATGCTACCTCGTACCTCCAGCGGTATGGCATTAGGGCTCGCAATAGGGCTCGTGAAGCTTAGAATGCAAACGAGTTGTTCTCAATCTCACCTCTCTGGGCTAATTGCCGGTGCAGCTGGGCCTCGAGTCTTTGCTGGACGTGTGGAAGAGGTATGTGGACCTCGCTGCTTGAACTTTGGGCCCGCAGATCCTGTTGGCGGTGCATGGTTGCCACGCACATAAGACGGTGTGTTCGCTCTCGAGGCCTCATCGCTTGCTCTCGCCTACCTCCGGAACCAGGAAATAGCCCGCCAGTTACCGCCTCGATAGGTGTGTTTCGTTACTAGTCGAAGCCACAGTGGAGTATCAAATGTGTGACAGATTGCAATGCGAAGTGTTCCCCACCCACAGTTGGACGCGACGCTTCCGTGAGCTTGAAATATCCGGGCCTGAAGAGCGATGGACAGAGCGGCAGAAGAACAAATGTCCAGAAGCAGGTTTCGATCTAAGAAATATTGGTTGGCCTCAGGCATGTTCTGATGACAAAGCTCCATGCAGTAGGTTGATGGAGATACAGGGCCTTCCTTACCTCATCATCCATCGCTTGCTCCGTCTTCGACTCCAAGGTTCTCCATCTCGATTCAATCGATCCTGGACGCAGCGAAAAGGTGCACGATACCTCCACCCGGCTTCAGCGTAGACGACACCATCAACGAACTTGCAGTCGCAGTGCAGTCGAGACAGCAGGCTTCTTCAGCAAGACTGAGTACGATGCTATCGACTAGTCCGATCATGTCTGGCAATTCAGGAGAGACAGGGACGGAAAGCTGTGCCATACATCAGAGCGGCTCAAGCGCTCCCTTGCCGGAGATCTCAAAGTCCTTCACTTCCCTGGTGATCGACCTGAACCCACCCAATGTATCCGCCTCGATCCAGTTACCGTGAACCTGTGCCTTCATGTGGAACGGCAACTGCACAATCGCGACAGGCTTCTCGAACTCCCTCGTATCCAGGACCACCAAGTCACATCTCGACGCTTTTCCGGTTCTCTCCACCAACGCTATCACCCAGCCATCTCCCTCCGGCGCGTCCTTCGTCCTCGGAACGAAGATCGGCTCCTGCACCAAAGACTCATCACCAGCATAGAACCATGTTGTCTCGTTTGTGGAGTGGCGATGCATGGCCAACCCGTTGAGCCCATGGTAAATGTTCTTTGACCCGTCGGAATGTTGCGGGACGAAGACATTCATCCACACCACGTCGTAAGGAGATGTCATGAATCGCTCGTCGATACGTGGAAATTCCGCAGGCACATCTACAATCACCTGTGGGTCTGGTAGCTGGCTACGATCGGGCTGCGTTGGGTCGATGGTCCAGCGAACATAATCGGCGGTCGTGTCTGGCTCCGGCATATCTGAAGCTGGAGTGTCTGGAGGGAAGAATGGGAAAGGGTTGTCGTGGACCCGAGAGCTTTCGACGAAGATTTGCTTCGAAGATGGATCTTCCCAAGCGGCGGCGGTGTGAATTGCCATGCCCGTTTTCCAGCCGAAGGACCGAACCTCATTCGGCTTCCAACCTGGGGCGACAGGTTTGGCGGCGTCGCGAGGGACCACGATAAACGTCATTCCGCGGTCGTTGCTCCACGCCCAGTGGTGGCCGCCTCGCTTCATTCGTTCGATAGACGCCTCGAAAGGCCAGACAAAGAGGATGAGCCAATTCGGTGTTATGGCACAGTCATGGATGAATCCAGGGGTGGGATGGGGCTGGTGGAGCCAGAATTCGTTGATGATCTTCCCGGAACGTGTGATAGAATAGGTGACAACATCGGTCGTGGCAAGGCCTTTGGCTTCGTAGCCGAAAACGACCAGCTCGTCTTTGTAGGGATCATACTTCGGATGAGCGGTGAAGGTCTTGGATTTGATCTGACCGAATGGATCGTAGCAGACAGTCTCGAGAGTCTGCGCATTGACGGCGTAGGGAAGAGCAGACTCTTTCAGCGCGAGCAAGTGACCGCCCCAGTACACCAAGTTGGTGTTGGCAGTGGAGTCAACGGCAGCACTAGAACAGAGGTAAGAGGCTGGACGATAACGTTTCTGGTTGACTACTTACCGAACACAAGGATGGTGCGTGAACGGATTCCGGTATAGTCCAAACAATGCTTTGTTCGCTTTCCTCTCCAATTTGTATCTCTCCGTCTCGACGTATCTGGTCTTCATCGAGACACGACCATCATGGAACTGGAATACGGATATGTTGCCATCTCCATCGAGCGGGACGTTGTTGGGGTCCGGGGGCACGAATGGGTCGACCATGACTCGATAGAATGACCCATCGATCGCTTTGGGTATCTCTCCTAGGACCACGAGATCCTGAACCTCGCCCTCCAATCGACAAGGCAAGCTCCCACCTGCAAGATCAAGAGCGACGGGCCAGATGGACTTGAGGCCATGCGTCCAGTCATCGGGCTCGCCACCGTTCTGCAGAGCAGCAGCTTTCGACGGAGGTACAGTGTCAGGTGAGAGTGTGTCTGCGTCGATCTTCGATGGAGCCATGTCGTGAACGAAGGTGTTGTCGATGGAAGATCAGTGAGCATCCGGCAACGGAGCATGCTGTGCGACCATCTTATACGCTCATTGTGCACCACGCCCTTGCCATGCAGGTACACAAAGGGTTCGGCACGTCCTATCCCCGCATTGGATCTCGCGAATCAAATCCTCATGGTTGTCATCACACAATCGCTCGAAACGGTAACAGAGCAGGGGAGAAGAGCTTCGGAATAACACCATCATCTTTCGAACCTCGATAACCCACCACATCTCTCCTTGCCGAGAGTAGTACCAGGTCAAAAGTGCACTCATTATTGGTACACTCGCATTTGCCGAATCTGGCGCTGCATGGGTAGCTCTGGTGCCATCCCAGCGGTGTAGGGGCACCTGTCAGGCCAGCTGAGTGGCTAGAACTATGCTGGGCGGCAATGGGATTTTGGTGGCACGGACCGGATTCACAACTGCCGCATTCTGGCGTGAGGTGATATTTTAGATGACTGATGAGCGACTGAGTGAGGTAACTGCCGGTGTTGAACAGAAGGTGTACCTTACGGTCGAGGCGTTGTCACCCAGAAAACTTCCGCCTCAGAGAAACGGGCTTGGAACGGGTCGAGGTTGCAGCTGGAACTGCTCTCCGCAGACCATAGTTGCGTCGCTAGCGAGTAGGATCAGCGGCATGATGAAGAGCAATAAATTGAGCGGCAGAAGAGGAGAGTTGGAGGCTCAGGGCAGTGATGAGAAATGGAACTTGGCAAGAGTTGGCCTCAGGCATGTATTCTGTGCAAGGATCTGGCCTCAGGCATCAGCGAACGCTCACCTCTTCCATTCACCAACAGCTGGAGGCCATCAATTTTCGCCTTGAAGCACGTCCACACATCATCCACACATCATATAGGTCATCATTGACCTCGGGCAAGCTCAAAAGCCAACGCGTTCGATGCCTTCGTCCTCGGACGCTGGAAAGCTGAGCTGCAAATGCTCAACTTACGCCTGATGATCGGGAAGTAAACCAATCCGATCATCCGGTCTTGGACATACCTGCCTAGGCCTGGCCTGCAAATGGGCACCACACCGATGTGCCAACCCGCTGTATGCCTGATCTTCGGACCGGATTACTCCCACTCAGTCCACGTCACGACTGAGGTACGATCCCAAAGATCTCTCCCGAAATCTGAAAAGCGCAACGGTATGGCCGAACAGCGAGCGTACACTCGGGACTCGGACAACGCCACGGTCTGTTATAGCTTATGTCGGAGAATGAGAGGCTCCAGAAGAGGCTTCAATTCCGAAGAATCGGACAGTGAGTAAGGAGGCCAAGACATGGCCACGAAAGCTCGAGCTGCCCCTGCACAGTCTTCTCCGCGGGTTCCGTCGATTATTGAGCATTTATATCACACCTCGCCCACAGAGGCTTTTTTCTTCATCTTCAACAACGCTACCGCATAACTACACGCATTGCACGCTACCAGAGACACAAACGACGAGAAACCATGCAGATCGCCCAGATGTCCATCGTCCTTCTCTCTATCGCTTCGCCCGCCATGGCTGGGGATGCCGTACGCCGTTTCTCCTCCTTCAGCTCAAGCGTCTGCCTCTTGCAACATTTTCACTAACGACGAATGCTTAGACATGCGACCGTAACAAAGAAAGGTTTGGATTTTGCTACGGCCCGGTGAACCTGCCTTGCCCCAAGGTATGTTGCATGATCGCTCTGCCGTTTGTTCGCCACCTTACTGAAACTTCCTGAAGGATTCACCATGCCTTGCGGACTCAGGCCACAGTACACCACTGCCATGCAATTACGATTTGAACAACCGCTTTCAAGCGCTCTGCTGGAACCAAAAGTAATGACGGCGGAATGCTACTCGACCTGGTCGTGTTGAGGATATGGGTAGGAGAACTCAGCTGGGGGCATTGTTTCAACGTTGCTGAAGGGTGAGGTTGCTGGGGAACACGATCGCCCAACGTTCTCCATCTGCCAATATCATTCTCCAAGACAAATCGACGTTGTGCGCGGGACGTTGCTCAGACGAGATCTCTCAACCGTATACGAAAGGACAAGAAACTGTCTCTGCGCGTTCGAGAACAGCTCTTGCTCACGTCTTCTCGTTTAGGACATCTACGTGCTTCTAATACTGATAGAACGTCACACCAGTGTACGCATGCGTCGCTCCCTCGTATAGCTTCTCCTTCGGACCTCCATCGACACTGCACTTCCACAGGTGTCCTCCCATATCTGTCACATACAGACACTTCCTCTCCTTGTGTAGGCACAGACCGATGCCCTCTCCAAGGCCTTGTGCAATGATCTGGCGGCCCAGCTGACCTTCGGCCTCTGGAGCTTGCCCGATCATCTGCTTCTTGTTCAGTTCATTGCCGAACGGAATCTCTCCTCGATCCGTCCAGTAGAGCACTCCGCTCTCGTCGTCCATCTCTAGGTCAATACATCCCGGCAAGCCCTTCATGACGACTTCGACATCCGAGCGGTTATCCGGAGTCTCATTCTCTGGCATTTCCAGATTGGCGGAGAAGATGCGACCCTCGTCAGCTTTGGCATGACCCTTTGCGTCCAGAAGAATTTGCCCAGCTTCTTTGAGATAGAGACGCCAACACGCCAGTACGTTCCATCGTCGACTTTCTCCTGCTCGGTCTCCCAGTTTCCGGTCCGGTAGAGAGTCTCCAGGTTGCTTCCGTCCAAGTTGCATCTCATCACTCGCAGACCCTCACGATCACAGACATAGATGTGATCCGTCTCCTGGTCGATGTCCATCTGCTTGGGTGTGTGAATCTCGCCGGGCTTGAGCACATACTGGACATCTGAGCCGTCCATCTTGGAAGACTGTATTGATCCGCCGTTGCCTTTTACGGTGCCCATGTTGGTCCAGTATATCCTGTTGGTCTTCTTGGAGACATGAAAACCGTCTGGAAGAGCCAGCTTACCGACAAGCTCGATTGGACGAGCATTACGGTCATCGACGTTGAATGAGAGAACCTGGCCAGCATTCATGATGTCTTTCTGAGACTTGCCGCGGAGAGGCTCACCGAGGCCAACGTTGAGCAGCAATAACTTGGTTCCCTCGCCGGATGCTTCGGGCTTGTAAAGACCACCCTTGTCGCTCTTGTTTCCGACCTTGCCAGCGGAGATATAGTTGTCTTTGAGCCAGTCAAGGTGGTAAGTGGGAAGCTTGCGGTCGTCAATATAATGTTGCTCGATATGCTCGCCTGTGTCCAAGCCAACGGAGTCCATCATTGTGCTGTCGAACATTAGCTCAATGGTCTCCAGCAGATAGGACGACAATTTGCTCACCAAGGCCCAACTGGACTCCCGTACTGCTCTCGCCACATCGAGTCAATCGTCTCTGGCGTTGCCACATCTCCTGCCAGTACTGAGAGCACCTCACGCTTGATAGCGGCCCAAACGCGGTTGAAGATGAATCCAGTGGATTCCTTGAGGGCGACGATCGGATGCAGACCAGCTTCCTTGAATCGCTCCTCCAGGAAGGGGAATGACCTCTGGTCTGTGTATCCGGATGACATAAGCTCAGCGATGACAGCCTGCACCCAAAGTTAGCGACTCGAAAAGGAAGAGACCTCTTCAGGAATTACCTCCCGCGGCATCATGGAATGAGCATTGAACACCCTCTTCTTCGTCTCGTCCTTAATCTGGCCCACCATCTCGCCACTCTTGTACGAGCTGCTGTTCGTCGCAAGAAGGCAGTCGCCAGGAGCATGCTTCTCCAGATTCGCAAAAGTCTCCTACTTGATCTTAAGGACCTCTGGCACTGCCTCGATCACTATCCAGCAGTCCTTCACAGCTGCTGCGAAGTCCTTAACAGCCTCCACGGTTCCCTTCTGCTGATCAGGCCGGTGGATCTGTATGTGAAGACGACGGAGACGCAGACGTATCCCACGAAGAGCGGAGAAGGGCAAGCGTAGTAATGTAGCGATGTCGGCATATTATTCATAGCAGCGTAAATTGTTGAGATTGGACTTCACGGCCTCGCAGAAGCGCTCAGTCTGCTCCTCGTCTTGTTTTGCAAGGATTGTCAACGCTAGACTCATTAGCGCCGAATTCTCATTCACTTCAACTCTGACCTCTGCACGGCCCACATGCGGCTGTTCGGGACGCAGAAAGCGGCTCTATCCGCATCCCTTCACTGTTTGCTCGGTCCGTCTCGCTTCATCTATCATTCGTATCAGACATTGACTACCGGCCAATCCCAATGTCGACACCATTGCCTCTCGGCGATGCGATCGCACCTCCCAGGTCACCACTTGCGGGCGCTTCACTCAGCGAAACGAATTCGAACCCGGCCAACAGCAGCAAGTTCGACGAGATGAACGAATCTGAGCCCAAGGTCATCGGAACCGACAACCTCAAGGGCCCGAAAACAGCCAAGCCTAAAGCACACATCCTCACGATCCCACAAGATATGCGCGATCTCATCTATGTACATGTCTTCACCAACACAATCGCCGACATTAGTGAGAAGGGCGGTCAAGGCGCTGTGCGTAAATCCGGCATCCTCTTCAGCTGCAAGCAACTCCGCAACGAAGCCACCAAGCCTTTCTACGAGTTGTCGACATTCCACGGCGACTCAGCTACCAGCATCATCTCCTGGGCGGAGAAGCTGTCGTCGATTCCTCGTGGCGACTGAGACAAGATAAAGGAGGTGAGATGGGTAGCGGAAAGTGGGCCTCCACTTGCCAGACACGCTGGGATGGACATGTTGTATGGTGACGCTGACTAGGTGCCGGTGGGGCGGTTTCCGTAGTAGCCTGTCTCTCCGGACACCTTGACAACACTGGCGCGGGTAGTGATGTAAGATGACAGAACTTCGCATCGTAGCATCGGTGGGTGCGATCGAGCCCAGATCGTGATGCCTGCGGCCGTGCTTCCGGTAGTTTTGAGCAATGGCACGGCGCTCCTCCGCTCCGAAGCATCTCTTCAGCTCTACTCCTGTTTTATACCAGCATCGCGGCGAGCCTGCTGCTCCCCTTTCTTCTTGTTCTTCTTCTTGGTCTTGTTCAGATGCTCATTCGCCTGTGGTATTGCCCTGCGCTTCTCCTTGCGCTTTCGCAGCTTCGCTTTGTGCCGGATCTGTTCTTCGGTGAACACCGGCACATTCTCGAGCGGGAGCTGCTCAATCAATTGCCGTCGCCTAGATGGTGCCGACTCAGCGGAGATGGACCCTGCGACGGCATTTGAACCGCCCCCACCGGCAGTGGAGTCATCATCTGGCTCTGTCTTGACAGCCGCATCAACGTTCAAGTCACCCTCTGCATTGACTCCTACATCGCCCTCTGCATTCATGGAGTCCGGTCTCTCCTCGTGCGACTTCTGCTTATTTGAGGACCGACGCAGAACCTTCTCTGCGGGAGACTACTTAGCGTCGGCCGTACGTTGCGAAGTGCTCTGGATCGTGAGAAAACAGGGACACCCCCTCCCATGCCGCATCTTGTGTCGCCCTGGCCCATTGCCTACACTACGACAATCAGCATGATAGACTCCCAGGTGATTTCATTCCCCATTACACGAGCTAACAATTCTTTGCCCAACTTCCTGTTCGCCTTTGCTGATGTTGCTTTGATGTGGCGGCTGACGAGCCTTGTGGTAGGCCGATGTCTGCCGTGGCTCGTGGAAGGTGTATAGAGTCGACTCCTTGGGCGGACGATAATGTCAGGTCGCGCGATCATATTCAGTACATCAGTTCGGCAAGAAGTCACTGAGGGAGCTCCCGTGTGATAGCAGCGGAGTTGTCTACTCTGACCATGTCAAACATGCAGCACAGGAGGAGGTGAGGTCGCGGAAGAATTTCCACGCGCTTCCTCCGCGATTGATGACGTGCAGCACAAGGGCACATCAGCTGGAGTGGCGGCGGCGACGATGAATGCAGACCTCACAATTCTCTTTCACTACCATACTTTATCATTCATCTTCGCGGCTACGATCCTCCATGCGTTTCACCCTCCCATTCCTACGCAGCCTGCTCTTCAACAGCACACTTCGAACACCCCCGCCTCCAAACGCCTTCGCATCTCTATCCCGCCAGACCCCGCTTCGCGCTTCTATGCCCACGATCCCTTTCCTGGGAGCTCTATTCTCGACCGCGGACACCAGAAACATGTCGTACCCTTTGAAGAAGTCGGACAGTGAATGGCAGGCTCAGTTGTCGCCTGGTGAGTGATCATTGCGGAATATATGCACACCGTGATGGCCTGGAGCTCTTCCTCCATCAAGGTCCTCTTATTCTGATGCTACACTGATGCTACCTCACACGACCTCACTTGCCCATCACAAAACACAAGAGCTGACCATGGCTTTTCTACGCAGAGCAATTCCGCGTTCTCCGCAAGCAAGGCACCGAAGCGCCATTCACCGGCAAATACGACAAACACATGCCCGAGGAAGGCGTCTACACCTGCGTCGGCTGCGAAGCACCACTGTACAAAGCATCTCACAAGTTCAAGTCCGGCTGTGGATGGCCGGCATACTTCGATGCGATCGAGGGCGCCGTCACACGGCATACGGACAAGACATTCGGCATGGAGAGGACCGAGATTGTTTGCAGTAACTGCGGAGGACATCTTGGACACGTCTTCAAGGGAGAGGGATACGACACGCCGACCGACGAGAGACACTGTGTGAACTCTGTCTCATTGAACTTCAAGAACGATGATGCCGCCAAGGCGAAGGCATAAGTCGGTCTGACGGAGGTACAAGAGATATGATGGAATGATTCACAACGACCACAGTATTGGATGACTCGGATATCAGGAGAATGACAAAGTGATAAAGAGGATATGCAGACAGGATACAAGCAACCTCCAATCTTGCACATGCATCGATCCACATCGGCTCTGTATTCCATTGTGGCATCGCCCAACGATCGCACCATCCAGAACGGGACACATGGGGGTCAATGGGTCATACGGTGTGCTGACTGTGTATGCACTGATGTTTGAGGGCCTTGCACACCTCCTGTGAAGTGAACATTGCTTGGACGACATGAGTCGCACCCTGTTGCATCCCGATGATCCGAGAGCACAGTTCGATGATCCGACCTAGCACGAATCAGAAGGAGGTGTCAAAGAGGAATGGCGTGCTGTATTAATGTACGACAGGGTGTGCTGCAGTAGTTTGCACAAACGCGTCTCCCGTCAATCAAAATTAGATATATATGGACCGTTGCGACTCTTTCATCATTTCATGGTATTCTCCTCTTGTTCCATTCAGTAGAAATGCATCTTGGGAGTCGAATTGGTTGTAGCTGGCAGAACAGCGACACCGACGTCAGTGCTGCAAGCTTTCAGAAGCAGAACGGTCAGTCGAACGCAAAACCCCCGTCTTCACATGCACGATTTATTAGAAACATATCACACGACCAATTCACCATGAGCACTTTGTCCCTTGCTTCGGCTCTTCCATACCAACAGTCATGACCCCAATATCGTCCAATTCTCAATCATGCCGTCAACGCCCAGTCATGGCCGCATTCTGACCTCATCCTCCGTCCACGCAGGCTCCGAAACCGACGACACCAACGAGCACATTTCTTCCTCTTGCCGCGACAGCGAAACGACGCCAAATCTCTTATCTCGGCAACCTTCCACGACCGACCTCAGCGATCCCTCCGCCGCCGTCCCGACCCTCCGACAGCGACTTCGACATACCTCATCCATTCTTGTGATCGCTCTCTCCTCCGAGAATATCTTTGCAGGCACCCAAGCGGGAGAAATCCTTGTTTACGGGTTGGGAACATATGAGCGGAAAGCTGTAATAGAAGGACACGGCGGCAGTGTGTTGGGACTGTGCCTGTCGCAAGATGAGTCTTTGTTATTTTCGAGCGCGGGAGACCGGATCGTGAACGTGTGGGATACAAAAACGTTGAAGCGGACGCATTGTCTGTATTCGTCGTTCGACGTGGGAGATGTGTTCTGCGTGTCGTATTCCTCCACACTACAAACGGTGTATCTAGGAGCGCAAAACACAACAGTGCAGTGGTGTCGGATTGGCGCAGAAGCCGGGAGGGAAGAGCTTGCATTTAAAAGCCGAAACGCAAATGTCAGAGGTGGAGATCGCTTCTTCGACTCGGCTGGCCCGGGCGGTGTGAGGACTCCCAAACCGGCGGGCTCGGATGTGACTCCTCGACATGCGAGCGGTGGAGAGGTGATCAAGATCGACAAGGAGAAAGTCAGGCATTTCGCGCACTATGGCTATGTGTACTGCATGCTCATGGCGAGGGAGGGGGCACCGGAGAGAATGGGTCTGGAGACACTGGTGACTGGAGGAGGAGATGGAACGATCAAGCTATGGAAGTTGAATGCAGAGGATGGAGGTGCTATTGAAGAGCTGTATACCTTGGACGACGGGCGAGAGGAAGGGCATGCAATCTTGTCGATAGTCATGGATGGGTCATTCCTCTACTCTGGACGAACGGGAGGAGAAGTCGACGTGTGGGATCTGGAGACAAGACAACTGGTGCGGAATCTGAAGGCGCATAGAGACGATGTGCTTGCGATGAGCGTTGGTGGAGGGTTTCTGTTCACTGCGGCAGTGACGGGTTACGTGAGAAAATTTGATCGCCAGTATCAGCTCAAGAGCAGGTTGAAGGCTCACGATGGAAGAATTTTGGCTTCTGCATTTGTGTTCCACAAGGGACGACCGGTCTACGTGACTGGCTCCAACGACAACAGTCTGGCTGTTTGGGACGTCAGCGATTGCATTCGGAATGTTCAGCCTCCGAGCAAGACCAGCGATGAACAGCTGTTTGATGCTTTACGAAAATTTGTGTCCTTCCGGACAGTCTCCTCGGACCCACGATACAAAGGAGATTGTCGGCGCGGTGCTTCATACTTGCGATCGGTCTTCAAGAGCTTTGGCGCGACGACGGAGATGTTGCCGGCGGAGGACCAGGCGAATCCAGTCATCCTGGCGAGATTCAGAGGGAATCCCGCAACAGCAGCGACGCGAAAGAAGATCCTATTCTACGGCCACTACGATGTCGTTGCCGCGAACAATGATAGCGGAAAGTGGCGCACGGATCCTTTCGCCATGGAAGGCATTGATGGGTATCTCTACGGCCGTGGCACCTCAGATAACAAGGGACCAATCATGGCAGCTATCTTTGCTTGCGCGGAATTGATGAGCGAGCAAGCGCTTGGATCAGACATCATCTTCTTGATCGAAGGTGAGGAGGAATGTGGTTCGCGAGGATTTGAAAAGGCCGTACGAGCTGGTAAAGAGAAGATCGGCGACGTCGACTGGATTCTGCTGGCGAACAGCTACTGGCTCGACGACCGCATACCCTGCCTCACCTACGGTCTTCGCGGTGTCATTCACGCAACAGTTCAGATTGAAAGCAGTCATCCGGATCTCCACAGTGGAGTCGACGGCAGCTCTCAGCTCGACGAGTCGCTCAAAGACCTCGTGCTCCTGCTAGGAAATCTGACAGGCAAAGACGGCGATGTCAAAATTCCACATTTCTACGACCCTGTCCCGGAAGTCAGCGAACAAGAAGCTGAACTATACCGCGACATTACGACCGCACTTGTTCAGCGTAATCCAGAACTGGGCGATCCGGAGGTTCTCGCGACATCACTAATGCGGCGATGGCGTGAGGCTTCACTGACCATCCATGGCTTCCAGACGTCAGGCCCGGACAATGCTACCATCATCCCAAGAATGGCCAAAGCCGCCCTCTCGATGCGTCTGGTACCGAACCAGGAAGCTTCCGAAGTCGCCAAGTCGCTCGTCGCTTTCCTCGAGCAACAGTTTCAGAGTCTCGATTCGAACAATCGCCTCACCGTCACAATCGACCACAAAGCCGAGCCTTGGCTAGGAGATTGGACGAACCAAATCTTCCGCACATTGGAAGAAGCTATCATGGAAGTCTGGGGTCCGATCGACACACATCATGCTCACAGTCGATCGGTGTCAAAGCTCCTGTCTCCGTCTGCGAGGCAGCAAGCCAATGGCTATTTCAACCATCAACCCACCGCTAAACTCTCACCCGCTACATCTTCCGTACTCGCGACGGGCAGTCTCACTCCTTTGCCTGAACAATCTCTTTTGCCCCTGTCGGAAGTGTCCAAGAAGCTTGAGACTATTAGCATCGCCTCTTCCTCGCCAAGCCGTCTGTCCGCCACCAGTGCGCCACCTTCCAACCAGCGCAGGAAACCACTGTACATTCGCGAAGGTGGCTCGATCCCGGCGATTCGCTTCTTGGAAAAGGAGTTTGGCGCTCCCGCTGCGCATCTACCTTGCGGACAGGCAAGCGACTCGGCGCATTTGGATAACGAGAGGCTGAGACTGGTGAACTTGTACAAGAGTAAGGATATCTTCAAGAGGGTATTTAGGGATTTGGGAGCGAAGTGAGAAGTGAGGAATGGGAGGGATATGTGAAATAGATGTAGGAATAATGTAGGACATCATAAAACCCTGTCACTTTACAGTGGTGATGCTTACATCGCGAAATACTCTTTGTGGTCCGATCGTTGGTGGTTGGTCGGAGAACGTCACACCCACACCCACACACACACACACACACACACAGTACGTGCTCCAATCCCTAGAGACAAAAATGCTGCTGACCATCACTGTCATACGGCCGATGCGACTTCGGAAGTCGACGCAGACGCCATGCGAAGAGCTCCTTACTCTGCGCTCAACTTCCCTCCTCCAGGAACTAGTGGCGAATTTTCCAAAACTCAAATCCGAGGTGAATGACTTCCAAGCGCTCACCACTCCTGATTCCGGCCCGAACAAAAATCAAGCAAAAGAAAAACCCCGGCATAGATGCGGGTGGGGACAACTCAAATCATGTTTAAGCGCTGAGGCCGCCACTCGAAAATGGCTGATTTTACAATTGATCAGAATACTGCAGGCTCAAGTGAGCGATCCATCGTCCCGCTGTAACCCATTGGGCCATTAACGCAAGTTCTGAACCACAGTAGACTTGAGAATGACAGATGAATGGGAGTTATAAAGGTGAATTGTGTGGCGGCGGGAGAGGTGGCGAGGAAGGCAGAAGCAAACGCTGCTGTGGCGCCTTCCACGAAGGAGGCCGATGGTGTTTCGTTGCTGCTGCGGTGGTTGGTGAGTGTACCACGTTCGAGATGAAGCAGGCATGTAAGTGCGCATGTCTACTTCAAGAAGTTTTCCTCGCGATCGATCGATTGCTTTATCACCACACATCTTGCACAAGTCATATTTTGCGGGTAGTGGAGCCTTCTCCTATTTTACTTGACTTCATCCAATTGGACTATCCTATAGCCACCTGAGCTCTCTCACGAATCCTATTCCTACTATCTAACTCATCATCCGCCTCTATCCCTTCTCCTCACGGGATGTCTCCACGAAAGATCCACCTCCTCCGGCACGCTCAAGCATACCACAACGTCCCACCGTGCGACTACAACTTACACGATCCCGCCTTGACTGAAACGGGAATCGAACAGACGTCGACTTTCGCCCACGAGTTCCCACATCACGGCAATGTGTCAGTAATCCTCTCCTCGCCCATGACGAGGACCCTTGAGACGGCGCTTCTATGTTTCCCTCTGGAAGTCGGAGGCGACCGTCAAGCCAACTCAGGGGTTCAAGATCACGAGCACGAGCCCGAGCATCGACACCATCACAGAGGGTTGAAGATCTACGCTATCCCTGAGCTTCAAGAGACATCGGACCATCCCTGCGATACCGGCTCGAGTCGAGCAGACTTGGAGAAGGTGTTTGATGGAAAGAAGATAGATTTCGGCGCCTTGAAAGAAGGCTGGCCGCTGAAGACGGGAAATATGGGAGCGGAGAAGGAAGTTGTGCTTGCGAGAGCGAGCGCAATGAGAGAGCTTCTGGGCGAGTGGTTTGGAAAGGACGATACCGGCAAGGGTGATGTGGTCGTCGTTTCGCACGGTGGGTGTACTCCAAGGTCCAAGCAATCAAGGAACAGGGTGCTGATCACAACTTCAGGTGGCTTTCTTCATTGCCTCACCAAGCCAGTCAATGCGCCTGAGACTCGTCCATCGCCGATACAAGGACCGTCGACCACCACTCCGACACCTGCTGTGGCGCTAGCTTGCTCCAAACTGCCTGAGACGCTGCAAGTACCGACTTCGCAACCCTGGCAGAACGCTGAGTATCGCACTTTCACCCTTCGAAAGGCGACGGCAGATGCGCCGTGGGAACTCATTGAGACGAAGGAGTCGTTGCAGCGGCGGCAATTGTAAAGACTATTCAGATTGAGCATACGTTCGACGCCATGCAGTACGAATTCAGGGGTATAGAACTATGCTTAAAGCAGGAAACAAAACTCCTGTCGCTATGAATGCTTGACGACGCCGTGATTTGCACAACTCTGATCCTTCCGACGAGAGCACTGCGTTCCTCACTACCCTACATCTTCGCCAGCTGAGTTTCCTCTTTTAGACATCATTCACTGACAAATCCTCTCAGCGGGCTTCCGATCCTCTCTTTCTTCTCCCCATTTCCCAAGGCTTGCGCTCTGCCCTTCGATGGTGTTGGGCCCAGACTGGGCGGTGTAGCCAACAGTCCACCACCATGTCCTGATGTTGGACCACCGCTCTTCGGCGTCGTTTGCATGTTCGCAGGCGAACTCCGCTCTGGCGTCTGCCCAAACCTTCTTCTCCGCTCGGACTCGATGCGCTCGATGCTCGGACGCACAGAACCTGGGCTGGCAGATGCACGGGTACTGGCTGAGAGTCGTTGCGATAGGAGATCCTCCCATGTTTGGTCCTGACCTTCTTCGAGGTGGTCGGTGCCGTTGCCATTTCCTGCTGGCGTACCTTGCCTCGAACCATGTGCGCTCTCCACTCCATCTTGGAAACCGCCGATGTACTCCTCTGTTCTCCGCTTCACCGGACTCTCATCATATGGATCGAAGCCGACACGTCTCGTTGCATCCAAGCGCACCTTCTGGCGCAAGTTCTTGTCAGCTCCACTACCTGCTGTAGCGGAGTCGGAGAGGAAGAAGTTGAGAAGTTCGTCCGGAATGGAGAGGTGAGATTGTTGTTGAAATTGTTGAAGGGCCGTAAGTTTGAGAAGGAGTTCGAGGAGGGAGAGTGATGTCTTGATTGTCGGTTGTGACGATTTTGTGGGCGACTCGTGGAGGCTGAGGTCGGTCAATCCGTTGGGGAGGTCCGATTCGTGGGATGAGGTCGGGCGAGACGCAGGAGGTGAAGATGATGGAGATGAGGTGGACGACGAAGGGTCTTCAGTGTAGACCTCGAAGGCCATCCATTCGGGATCGAGATCGGATGGAAGACGCCAAGACGAAGGATCGAAGGGCGGAGGATCTTGAGTGTGTGCGATTGGTGTTGATTCGCGATCAAACTGTGCGTCGATGTGGAACTGATCAGAGAGCTCTTCTTCGTGTCCGATGACACTGTTTCCGGGGAAGAAGGAAGCACGAGATTCTGATCGGTCAAGCATCTTTCGAGGTGGCTCTGCGTGTACGTCTCGTTTGAGGAGGAGCACTGGGCTGTATGCATCTCCATCGCTGCCGATGTTCAAAATCTTTCCGGTGTCGGCGTAGAAGATCTTGGATATCTCGTGAATCGGAATGATATCTCGAATGCCAGCGTTAGAGACATCATCGAATGATCCTGGTTGAGCTTCGCCGTCCTCGAAGGTGTGCACCCGATCGTCATCCAGATCCTCGACGATGCCCAACTGGTAGGCGTACTCCGAGGCCTTGGCTTCTCCGGACATGATGCCTGCTGGAGCGCCTTGCTGATCAGTCTCGCCTGGCAGTGCATACATCTGATCAATCGGGATCCTCCACAACTTCACCCTCGCCTTGTGAATGACTTCCTTCCAAGTCGTCTCGCGCACGCCGTGTTCATCGACAGGTCGTACATGCCCGGCAAACAGCATGTACATCGTCAGGATGTATGTCGGTCCGACTTGCTGGCGATCCGTGGCCGAGGTGTTGTAGCTGTGGTCGGCTGCCGTAAGAAAGGTTGACGATTGTAGCAATCTACTCGGGCTGATGCTGCCTGACAATTTGGTCGACAGATTGACTCCTGAAGTCGTGATGGCGAGATTGATCAGTGGCACAGCATCCTCGATACGGTTCAGCACGCGCTTGACTTGCGCAATGATTGCGCGTAATTCAGAGTCAGTCTCATTGCGTGTCTTCGCCTTGCTGCTCTTTCGTCGGAGAAGGGTCTCCTCTTCTGCGGCTGCGTTGAGGCGAACGCCCAGCGTCTGAAGCTCATAGCGAATGTCCTTGGTGAGGGAGACAGCAGACTCGAGAGATGTATTGCCACGCGCAGCGATCAATTCAATCATGTCGATGGATGGCGAAATTACCTTGATCTTGCTCTCCAGACGGAGTTGTAGCTCCATCAATTCCTCCCTCTCCTTTCCTCGTGGCGCCTCCTTCAACAGTCGAGCGGCCGACTTGATGGCATATCCCGTCGTGATAGTTATGCCTGATCGGATGGCGTACTGGACCGCCTGCTGGGTCACTCTCGAGAGGAGTTCATCCATGTTGGAGGTGAATGCGCTGTGAAGGTCAAGCAGATGGGAGTGCGCAGGATGATGATGGTGCTGATGTTGTGAATAAGCTGACTTTGCCTACCTTCGTTGAGACGAAAGGAAGACGACGAAGGACTGGTCGATCAGCTCTCATTTCTCGCTATTGATATCGTGTCTTGGGGGTTTTGTCATCGATGTCTCTGAACGTGAAGTTGTGACTTCTTCCCGTCATTCCCGCCGCCTTTTCCCGCCACCCGCTGTCTTTCTGCCCCTCCACCAACGCTAAGAATTTGGGCATCGAATTCCCAAGAAGCACATGTCCGTCCCAAACGTCACCTTTTCTCTAACACACCGACATTCGCCTGATTCTCAATATCTCGAGAGATCTCACTCATTCGAACGACCCGAGGAGAACGACACAGCGAACGAACGCACCATACGACAGCCTCTCCTGGTGAACACAATCCAAGACATGGCCAACGGACAGCAGCCCGAGTCGTGGGAGGATGAGATGCGCGATGAGGATCTCGCCAACCAGACTCAGCAGCAGATGAACATGCAAGGAGGAGCGCCTCGAGGTGGAACCTTTGTACCCGGCGCTCAGTCTTTCACTCCCGGCGCACAATCGTTCAACCCTGGCCAGCAATACCAGCAATACGGATATGGTCAGCAGTATGGCGGTGGATACCAACAGTACGGCCAACAGCAGGGCTACAATCAATACCAGCAGTATGGACAATACCAGCAGCAAGGCTATGGACAACAACAATACGCTCAACAGGGATACAACCAATATCAGCAGCCACAACAGCAGGCATACGTCCCTCCAGCGGCACGGCAAGCCCCAATGATCGCAAAGCGAGGAGAGGCGCTTCCGACCGCCGCTGCTGCCAAGCCTGCTGCACCAAAGCCTGCTGCAGCGAACGGAGCTGCTGCTCCAGTAAAGACACTGTCTCTGAGCGCTGCGGACACAGGCGCCGCTGCTCCCAAGGTAGAGAAGGCGACAGGTGGAGCCAAGGTTCTCTCGTTGGGAGGTGCTCCAGCAGCAGCCGCACCAAAGGCTGCACCCGCACCCAAGGAGGCTGTCAGCAAAGATGCGCCTGAGGCTGGTACTAAGGTCGCAGCAGCAAAGGCGATCGAGAAGACGGGCGAACCGACCGCCGCAGTCAGTGGTGCGAGCTCACCGACACCCTCTGGCCGATCATCTCCCACGCGTGCCGATATCAAAGCCGAGGAGAAGAGGAAGGCGGATCAGGTCCTGGCAGATCAGGCTGCTGAGGTCGATGAGGAAGCTTTGGCAGAAATGTACGGAAAAGAGCACGTCAACGTCATCTTCCTGGGCCACGTCGATGCTGGAAAGAGTACACTCGGAGGCAGTATCCTCTACGCCACGGGCATGGTGGACGAGCGAACGATGGATAAATACAAGCGAGACGCAAAGGACATGGGACGAGAGTCATGGTATCTTTCATGGGCTCTCGATCAGACCAAGGAAGAGCGGGCACAAGGAAAGACTGTCGAGGTCGGACGTGGTTTCTTCGAGACTGAAAAGCGACGATACTCCATTCTTGACGCCCCCGGACACAAGACGTTCGTGCCCAACATGTTATCTGGAGCTTCTCAGGCCGATGTTGGTGTCCTGGTCATCTCTGCTCGTAAGGGAGAGTACGAAACCGGTTTCGAAAAGGGAGGTCAGACCCGCGAGCACGCCGTCCTGGCCAAGACACAAGGTATCAACAAGCTCATCGTGGTTGTCAACAAGATGGACGACATCACCGTGGAATGGTCCGAGGAGCGATACAAGGAGTGTCTCGCCAAGCTCACCCAATTCTTGAAGGGTCTGGGTTACAACCCCAAGACTGACCTGACTTTCATGCCCGTCGCCGCACAACAGACCATGGGCATCAAAGATCGCGTTCCCAAGGATCTCTGCCCATGGTACGATGGTCCTTCACTCCTCGAATTCCTCGACTCCATGCAAGCACTCGAACGCAAGCTCTCGGCTCCCTTCATGATGCCCATTTCCGCCAAATACCGTGACATGGGCACCATGATCGAAGGCAAGATCGAAGCCGGTTTCATCAAGAAAGACCAGAAATATCTCATGATGCCCAACAAGGCTGAAATCCAGATCTCCGCCTTGTACGGCGAGTCCGAGGAAGAAATCGCCCACGCCACCTCCGGCGAACAAATCCGCCTCCGCATCAAGGGCGCCGAAGAAGAAGACATCTACCCCGGCTTCGTGCTCTGCTCTCCAAAACGTCCCGTCCACTGCGTCACCACCTTTGAAGCACAAATCCGCCTGCTGGAATTGAAATCCATCCTCTCGGCCGGTTTCAACTGCGTCATCCACGTGCACTCCGCGACGGAAGAGGTGACGTTCACCGAATTGCTGCATAAACTCGAGCCCAAGACGAACCGCAAGAGTAAGAAGCCTCCGGGCTTCGCCAAGCAGGGTATGAATATCATCGCGCGGTTGGAGGTCACCGGTCAAGCGGGCAGTTTGTGTGTGGAGAAGTTTGAGGATTATCCGCAACTGGGACGGTTTACGTTGAGAGATCAGGGGCAGACGATTGCTATCGGGAAGATTACGAAGTTGATTACCGATGCGACGGGGGCGCCGAGTACTTGAATTTATGGAGCATATAAGTGGATGCATGGATGGGGAATGTCGAGGATGGTGGGTGCGAGGGCTGAGGATGTCGCAGTGATGCTGCGGACAGCGGACGACTGAGCAGACTGTGATGCTGTCGATGGAGTTAGCAAGCATGAGAGAGAGGTTAACGAACAAGGCATTGCGGTACGAAAAGCATTTCTCTCTAGTCAAGTCACATCTCAGTCACATCAAGACGTCGTCTGCCGCTTCTGGAATGTCGTTGCTGTTGTTGAATGTTTTTCTAGTCCTGCTAGGATTCATATTCTCTGCTTGATCAGCAATGAAGTTGTTTTATTTTTGGTAGGTGGCCGCAGGCCACCTTCCGGTGGAGGTGCTAACCCCTAGGAGCTAATTAGTAGAATCGAACTACCGTATACGGCCGCTCTACCGGATACTGCCTCCTAAGGCAGTTAATAAGTATTAGTTAGTGTGCTGTTATTTAGGGCAGCATAAGCCTTTATACCCTAAGAAAACTGTTTTAAACTGTTACGTATACGCTACTTATAAAGTGTCGTTTACCTAAGGGAACTACACTTTAAACTAAGTTAATCTCGGTACTATTACTAGGTCTTTAAGGCACATCGGGCTATGTAGGATTTTTACGTCCTTTATAGTCTCGCCCTAGAGCTTCCTAAACATTTTAGTAGTATATTATTTAATATTAGCGTTACTAGAAGTAGTATATACCCGATCCGTAAGGATATAACGTCTAAGAGTCGCCTTTAGGTATAAAGTAATTACTTCTAGTGCCTATAACTTAGTAGTCTCGTTAAAGGAGTAGGATAAGTATACCTTCTAAAGGTACTAGACTATTACCTAATATAAGAGAAGCTATCGACGTTTATCTAGTCGCGACATTAGAGGACTAATAGCTATTAACGCTGTTATCTTATTAAGCGTCGAGAATTTAAAGTACGGTTCCGAGGTAACTCGGCCCTATACCGCCTTTATCGTCGCCTATACCTCCTTTGCTATAGAGTACTCTATCTAGATATAGTTAATAGTAAAATCGTAGTTATCTACTAGGTAGTAACGCTACGGTTCCGGTATCTACTCTAACTAGCTACCTATTTTTACTTGTTAGTAGAGGAGCCGCTAAAGAAGGTCGCCTAACTTAGGTACTCTAAATTAGACTCTTGTACCTAACTAGAGCTGTAAGGGCTCTAACTTCTTGCCCGTAAGCTACTTATATATAGCGAGTAGCCTAGTAATCCTATCGTTAAAGTCGATATTCTCTAGCTAAAGTTATAGGTATCGTTTATAGAGTAGGCGGAAGCCTATCTCGTAGAGATCTACCTATACCTTCGTAGTGCCGACTCGATAAGTACTAATAAATACTAGCCGGCTAAAGAGTAGCTTATTCTTTTCTAATATAGGTTCGTTCCTTTCGAGAGCATTCGTATATAAATTCGGAAGTAACCGTACTAACCTTATAATAGCCTAGCTTGTACTATAATAGGCGCTTCGTACTATAATACCTTCGCGTATAGTTATCTCCGTAGGGACTATAGGAGTACCTATAATAGGGTCCTATATATCTATTAATCGGTGTATACTAAGATCCTATAGCTATAACTACACTCGACAATTCTACTTTAGTAGGCCTATTTCTTCTATCCGTCCGATAATCGGGTAGTAGAAGAAGGGCATTAAGAGCGCGTTAATCCTAGTTATAGGCTCTATAAGGGTAAAGATGTTGTTATTCGAGTTGCTCGGATATAATGTCTTCTACGCCTTCTATATTAAGCCTAAGGTCCCCGGGATATTCGTCGTATTTAATAACTAGGCTTAAAACTAAGGGGTTCCTATCGCACTAATATTAAGTCTATTGCGCGTATACTTAGTAATAATGTTCTTCGCGATATGCGCCTAATAGAGGTTAGGGTTAGTCGAGGCTCGTACCGCTACCTATACTATTAAGGCCTTTCGTATACTATATATATTAATATAGCTAATACTACTAGACTCTTTCGGGAGGCAGGCGTAGGTTCTATAGATTACTCCCCTTATTTTTCGATCCTATACTATACGGTAGTATTCTCGATTTAAGTCCTTTAATACATCCGGTAGGATATATAAGAAGCGCATTACGTATCGAGGTATAGACATTAGCATTAAGTTCGCTATAAGAACCCTCCCCTTTAATAAGAGGTACATCTTTAACTACTAATTAGCGCGGTCTTTAAACTTTTAGATTATCTTTAACTAAAACGTCTATAGTTGTTTAGTAGTGTCGGTGCCTACCGGTATGCCTAAGTAGACATAAGGGTTGTCTGCCGTTACCTCCTAAACGCCTAGGATTAGTAGTAGTTCTTCGAGTCCTACTTATAGTAGGTATAACTTCCTATAGTTTACCTTCGCCCCGGAAGCTCTCGCGTATGTTTTAAGTAGATCTATTACTATGTTCGCTTTATCTTAGGTGCGAAGGACTATCTATATATTATCCGTATACATTATTACCTTTAATTGCTCTCTAGCGACCCTTACGCCTCTAATCCTTTCGTCTTAGAGTATAAGCTAAGCGAGTAGTTTAATCGAGGCAACGTACAAAGGGCAACTAATAGGGTCGCCCTAGTATACTCCGCTTTGAACGAGGATCCTCTCGCTAAGGAAGCTATTAATAAATACCCTAATACGAGCGTCTATATATAGGTCTTAAATCTATTTAATAAAGAGTTTAGGTATACTAAGTTTCTAGAGGGTTTCCTATAGGAATAGGTAGCTAACCCGGTCGTATGCCTTTTCCTAATTAAGGAAGAGGATTGCGATCCCGCCGCTTTCTATTACTAGGTATAACCCTCTAGGGGCGTACTAATTAATTAAGTATTAAACGGTCTATATGTTATCTCCTATCGATCGTTTTAGTAAGAAAGCCGATTAATAGGCGCTAATTATATAGCTAAGTGCCTTTACGAGGCGCTGTATTAATATCTCTATATAGATTTTGTAGTCTATATTTATTAAAGCTAGGGGGCGGTATATCTTTAGGTTAGACCTGTGGCCTTTGTCCTTAAAGAGTATCGTTAATACCCTATCGGTCTATTCTTCTAGAAGTCCCTAGCGTTGCTATATCGAGCTATATAGTTCTACGAGGTAGTAACAGATAGGCGGATTAACCTCCCTGTCTCCTTCCGTTCTGTCTTTGTTTCCCTATTAAGTACTAAGTACTTTATAGAATTTACTTAGTATGCTATTAATACCGGGCGACTTCCTAACGGCCGTACGACGGATTAATCGTAGAACTTCTCGGGGTATAATTACCGCCGTTAGTTCGCTCGTACATCTACTAGGGATAACTTTAAGTAACTTTAATAGCATTAATGTACGGTTAGTATAGTTTAACACCTTCTCGTTGTATAATATTACGTAAAACTCTACTACAATACGTAGCATTTTAGTCGGCTCCTTATAAATAGTACCGTCTATGTCCTTTAATTTAGTAATAAATTGTAGTCGGAATAACTTCGCTTTCGTATAAAACTACCTAGTCGGGCGTTCGTTATGTAGCTAAGCTTTTACAAAGGAGGCATAAGTGTAGGACTTATACTTCTAGTTCGCGAGGCAGAGCTGTTATATATTAATTGCCGCGAGTTTTGCTTCGATAATCGGGTCTAGTCTTCCTACTACCCTCGTTCGAATAAACTTAAGGCGTCTTCTTTCTAGGTTAAAAGAGAGCTTCCTACGGGACTTTAAAAGCCCGCGCGACGTCTCTTAAAAGCCCTTCTATATGTCTGCCTTAAACTTAGACTACTTAGGTAGGGGGGCTTTACCTAGTAGTCGTTATAGCGCTTATAGTAGTTTAGGTAGAACTGTCGTCTATTAAAGCATAGTCGGGTTTAGTCTCTATCTACCCGGTCCTTTCTTAACATCCTTAGTTACTTCCTTTAGGCACATCTTAACTAAGCGGTAATCTAAATTTAGTACCGTTTCGATAGACTATCTACTAGTTATTAGCTATATTCCTTTACTAACGTATATACGGTTAATTCTAGATATAGGGTTATTCTTAGGTATAAAGGTAAAGTCGACTTCGTTAGGATGCTCCCTACGCTAGCCGTCGATATAGTTAGTCTAATTATCGCCGAGTGCGGAGATTAGGTCTTATTATGCTACAACTACTAAGGGACGGCATTTAGAGGCCGTTCTCTTATTAATTAGTTCGGTGCACTAGTTCTAATCTCCGCCTAAGATGTTATATTATACTATTATTTCGTTAGACCTTATCTCTTCCGTAAGGGCATGCTACTACGTAGGTCGGAGATTAGGGTTCGCTATATAGTATATATTAGTAAGAGTAAGTTTCTTACCTCTACTTATTACCTTTGTTACGAGTACCCTACCGTCTAGGTTAGTATAGATAGTCTTGTCCGAGTCCTAGTCCGTAGTTACTATATTAATTATCGTTATTATACTACTATATCTACTATTTAGATTACTATAATTTACGGCAGATATTAAAGGGTAGTTAGATAGTAGTTCTTCTACGATGTCCTTATTAAGCTAAGTTTCCTAGGCGAAGAGGATATCTAGACGGTTAGTTCGCATTATATTAAACATTTTACGGAACCGGGTAGGGTTACGGATAGAGTAGACATTTTGCGAGGCAATTAGTATATTAACATTTATTATCTAAGGTTAGGTTTAGCGTTAAGGAGCCCTTTAAGCCTCTGTTGTCTATAAAAGAATATACCGGTAAAGCGAGGGTACTCCTATATTAAGTAGTTGTTACCCGCGCCGTATACGGAACATTTGCTTAAAGAGTCTACTGCCCTAAACTTAGCTATAAACGAAGATAAATGTCCCTCCTTTAGGGGGCCGAGCGGGAGGTTAAAGCTATATAGCCTAATCTCCTTCTCGAATACTACTATTACTCGCGCACCGATAGCTCGTCCTACTATAAGTCGCCCGAACTAGAAGTTCGAGTCGGCATTACGGCGCGCTTTAAGGCTAAAGATTTAACAATATAAGATATAGTCTACGTCTATAGTAACGAAGTTAGCTATAAATACCTTTAGGCTACCGGTGCGAAACATATTAACTTATACCGGGAGGTCCCTAATAGTAAACGTCGTATTGTCCGCTAAAAGAGCTTGTTCCTTAGTAAAACATTAAGCTACCTATCCCTTCGAATTATAGGGAGCCTAGGCCTTTAGCGCATTAGTCTCGATCGTCGTCGACGTTAACCTATTAAATACCTCTATATCCGAGGGTCCTTTTAATAGGTTATTAGCGGGTCTAAGTTCGACTAGTATATAGAGAAAGAGCTAGGTTCTATCGCTATAGTTTGCGTCGGTCGAGTCGGTTAGGCGTATTAGCTAACCCTTTCGGGACGCCGTTACGGCCTTCTTCGTCTACTTAGTCTTAACTTTCGACACCGTAGCTAGTATAGATTACTTCTAATTTGGCAGCTCGGTAACTAGGGTAGGTATTAAAATCGATAAGCTTTAAAGGGAGTCCGCTAAACTAGCGGCGGTTCCTACCTTTACGCCCTTTTTTCCTCGTTGCCTCTTCTTAGGCTATTTTGCTAGAGAGGCCTACGCCGAGGCGAGCGCTAGTCTCTTCCTACTTTTGTTCGGAACGCTAGACGCTATAGTAGGGTTAGTCGGAGGTCCTATCGACCTAAAGGTAAAGTTATCCGTAGGGCGGGGAATTGTAGGTCGCGGTAAGGGAGTTAGCGTTATAGGAGAATCCTACGTCGCCTCGTCCTCTACTACGTCCTCTATTTCCTCGTCGGCTTCGTTAACCGTACCGTTTAATTAGTCGCTTAGGTTATTAATAATTAGAGCGTCCTCCGTACTAGTAGCGGGCGTAGGTGTTTTGCCCCGAGCTATACTCGGGCCTACTTCTACTAGCGTAGCGGCGTTCTTCCGAGATGCCTCCTCTACGCGGCGTTCTTTTAATTCTTTTTTCTCGCTTCGTCTTCGTAGCTTTTTAGCTTAGCGTCTTTTATAGTTGTCTATATTAGCTACCTAGCCTCCCGGCGTAGTAAGATTAGGTAAGTTAGACATTTTAGTAAAAGGGCTCTAATAATTAGGTACAATTAGAGCGGCTTATTACGAGGTAGTTATTTTAGACTAAGCGGTAGTACCTTATTTTAATCCGGCTTTTAGTTTAGGTAGGGCAGGCTAGGCTCGGAAGTTTAAAGATAATTTGTTAATAGGCGAGGCTCGCGGTTAATTCTTAGTAAACTATCTATTAGCGGATACGCGGCCCTACTCTATTATAACTTTTTCTAAAGTGTACGTATGCCGAGGCTAAGACATCGATAGTCTAATAATCGCTAGAGGGCTATAGATCGGTATATGCTTTAATTATACTTCTTTATTAATTCGGAGGCTTTTTGTAGGGTTTAACCCCCTTATATAGAGCACTACTAATCCTTTTAGTAGGCCTAGTAGGTATATAGTCTAGTAATCTTAGAACATTACGCTATTAATTAGCGTACCTCGTATCGAAATTACTACGGGGATCGAGGTTTTCTAACTAAAGTAACCCTATTATTCCTATCGGGAATAAGAGAACCTCTTAGCTAGAAAACGCACAAACGTTAAATTAAGACCAGATAGTCTAAATTATAGAGGTCTGTCGATTCTGTAGAAATTAGGAGGGACGTAGCAAAGAACAGAGGGCGAAAGGCGTTAATTACCTAGCATCCTGTTAGTGCGGGTCTATATCGTTTATTTCGCTTAGTTTTAGTCGCGAGACTTAGCTAATTACCCCTTAGAGCGTCTACGGAGAGGCAACGATAATGCGCTTAGAAGTGACAGGCGGCCAACAACCTGTTACTCCCTAGATCGGTCGTCAATTTAGCCCAAGGGCATGAATTGTTTCCCTCCCATAGGGATATTCTCTGCTTGATGATGAATGATGTCGAGGTAAAATATGAAAGTAATGGCAATAAGGACTCTATGCGACTGGCCTTCGTCGCCTCTTCTATTCCATTTGCATGCCATCGTAAATCATGCTCGTTCGTGATATCATGCCTCCGTACTCCGTACCTTCTCGTGCTGTAATGCCTTGCTCGCTTTTCCCCGCCTACCGCCGTCCCAATGTCATTAAAGATATCGCCTGTATACCTTGATAATGCCATATCATGCCTCGTAAATCTTACATCTGCGCAACTTGATCCATTTCAGCACACGCTCCGCGCCCCTGGCTTGATCTGTCTCGGCTCTTTCCTGAGGCTGCTCAGTAATTGTTCTCCCAACCACCGTCGCTATCCTCGCCCAGCAACACGCCATTTGGTGCGCGACGGCCGGTAACTTTGTCCCACACCCGGATGATGCCCCAGGTCAGGGCACTGGCACCCATCGCCACCACCAGCATACTCAACTCCTTGGTGACGAAGAAGTCCGGGAATTGCTGGTACACGCTTTTCGCGAATGTGACTGGGCTGTGCACATACGTGAAAAAAGCCCCGATGTATGCGCCACAGACGAGAGCAGCCACAGTGGCGATCGGCCAGGGCATGCCGAGGACGACACAGAATAAGATGAAGTAGGTCGCGCACATCACACCGCTCCAGATCAAGAAGGTGCCGGCCTGGCTGAGAAAGGTTACGGCTGAGTTCATGAACCAGTTGTTCTTGATAAGGTCGATCGTTTTGGCGAGGAAGCCCGCCATGTCTCGCACACTGCTCTCCACAGTCTGCATCTGTTCCAGTGTACTCTGGGAGACCGTTTTGAGTTCGACGATGTTATCCGAAAGATCTTGTTGAGTGAGCACCAGATTGTCGGCTTGGGTGTTGAGAATACCGATTTTCGTGAGAGGGGCGTCTAGTCCGACGTAGATTTCGCCAAGACGAGAGGCCAGATCGCTAGTCCGGTCGTTGGCGACATCGACGCTCTGAAAAGCTGCGAACACTTTCGAGTGGAAATCGTCGAGCAGCTGTTGATTTTGGAAACCGAAGCGTTCGCGAAATTGTTCAAAGTCGTGGCGAATGTTTTCCAGCTCCGCAGCATGCTGTACGGTGGACTGAGCACTGAGAGATGTGGTCTGTTCGATGACGGCGCCCACGTGAGAAGAGTAGTCTCGGAAACCAGCGTTCGCGGCGGCCATCGTATCTTTGAGGGACTCGACGTGGGAATTGATATCCTGCATGTCGTCCTGGAGAGAATACCACGAGGCTTGCATCTCAGCTTTCATGACTTCGTTGTCTCTGTGAAGGTCATTATAAAAATCTCGCATCCCGCTGCTGAGGTTGTGGAAGCCGGCTTTGAGCGATCCAAGGTCGTCTTTGTGCACGACCAGAGCCTGGCCGAAACTGAACATGGTATTCTGTAACGCTCGGTAGAACTCAAGCGACTCTTCCTTGTCGGCCTCGGAACGCATGCTGAGACACATGACCAGGCCATTGGTTTTGATTGAGGTGTATGTTGTCCATTGACTGCTGCCGACGAAGAGGTCTCCGAGACAGTCCTCCAGGAGCTTTTTTGGGACGTGCACGCCGACATTAGGAGCCAAGAGTGGCTGACATACGGCTGGCATCTCTTGCTGGGCATCAGACAGCTCGCAGTATGTCATGCGAATGGCGAACAGCTTCTGAAATGTGTCCAACGCCTCATCGGTGCTGTGATCGCTCTGTCCGTTGTAGGACTGGCAGGAGTGAACGAGATGCTTCGAGGCCAGCTTCTTACACGAAGGCATGCGTTCGATGTTGTGAATATGATGCTGAACGTTCGCCATTGCCTCGCTGAATGTGATGTTTGGCTCAATCACAGCTTGCGGCGGAGGGTTGTGGACGGTCTTGGAGATGGACCAAGCTGCACCTGACTGGCAGAGCAGGAGGAAGACGAGGACCACAACCATAGCGCGATGGGTGGAGGCGGAACCCATGGTGTTAGTGGCTCGACTTGAAGTGTGTGTCGATGTGCGTCTTGACATTGCAGGTTGATGTTCTGGTCTCGAACGAGGATGAGGTTGTCTAGAGTCGGCCTTGAGAACCTCTCACAATGTGCGAAGCTGTCGATGTGGATATCCGAGGCCTTGGATCTAGATCATGTGCGAGAGAGGTCGATGTTGTCTGGAGTGAGTACTGTGATCGATCGGCCACGTTAATCGCAATGTGTTTGCAGCGAGAGGATCGTGTTGCAAGATTGTCGTAATGCTGGGGCGAGACGGTTGTTAAACGACCTCTGCGACGTAGTGGAAGCGTTGTTGGAACACTTCGCAATGTTGCAGGTTGGAGGCAGAAGAAGAACAAGAAGAAGAAGAAGAAGAAGAAGAAGAGAGAGGACCGTGGAAGGCGAGCGAGGTTCATATCATCAGGCGCGTACAGACTGCTTCACTCCATTTAGTTGTCTGTCATATGCTCCGAACTGTCAAGGACGATCAGCAGACATCCACTCATATTCACCTCGATTCGCGTGGAACTCGACATTCGGCGTGTGAACGTGGCGAAGTTGGTCGATGTCACAAGCCAGATGTTGTTGATGGGGAGGCAGACGAAGTTCGCGTTCCGAATTGCAAGCACCATCAAGCGCCGGAGTTTACCCGATGCGCCATCTCGGATGCTACATTGAATCAACGACAACACTCACCATCACATCCACCGCCATGGCAGCATTACGGCAATGTTTACGCTCATCAAGAGCATTAATCAATAACACGACCACACTACCCACACGAGAGATCACACTTCCGACCTTTCTCGTTCCTGCATTCGCTGTTCCCTCAAGACAACGGACCTCCCACTTCTCTACGACATCCCGATCGCACTCCAAAATTGGCGCCGCACCACTATCCATCCCTCCAGAAGTCACATTTCGCACCATTCAACCTCCTCCACCCGCCAGTAATGCTCGCATCAGCCGGACGCAACGCGGCGCCACGGTCGAGATTGAAGGACCTTTGGGAAAGATGAGCTATCCGATCCCGGCGTATATGAGCGTGGAGGTGAATGAGGATGCGAGAACGAGGACATTGTCAATCCAAAATGCAGAGGATAGGCAGCAAAGGGCGATGTGGGGTACGTGAATGCATGAGAAGATGCTCAATCACATGTTACGATGTGTTGGCGATGAGCTTGCAGAGTGAAAGGGTAGGAACGCTTCAGCTGACAGACATGTGGTGAATAGGCACAACACGCGCATACTTGCAAAACTCCATTCTCGGCGTCAGCGAAGGCCATGCCGCCATTCTTCGACTTGTGGGTGTAGGATACCGTGCCACGGTTGAGAGTACCGCGACAACGAAGTCTCCTGAGTATGAAGGCCAAAAGTTTGTCAACCTGAAAGTCGGATATGCGCATCCGATTGAGCTGGGAGTGCCTATGGGTGTGAAAGCGAGCACGCCGCAGCCGACGAGAATACTTTTGGAGGGTGTGGAGAAAGAGGTGGTCAAGCAGTTTGCCGCGGAGATCAGGCAGTGGAGGAAGCCAGAGCCGTACAAGGGCAAGGGCATTTTCGTGAACGATGAGACGATCAAGTTGAAGGCGAAGAAGATCAAGTAGACGATTGTCGCGGTGCTCGAAGGCATATCTGTACATATGGCACTGAGTTAATGGACTTGCGGTACATTGGCACAATCGATCTTGCTTTGTTGGAGCGGCACTGCACGGCCTTCCTTCGCGACACGTGACACCTCGAGTCACCATCGGCCATGGGGCCGCATGCTTCGAAGCCCTCCTCGCAGTCCCATTTCCCCAATCCCGCCGCACCTCTGCTACACCTTCTTCCCGATACAAGCCAATTGTCCTTGCCCATCAGGCATGCATCCCTGTCCCTCCTTCCAAAGCCAATAATCGTGCCAGTAATGCTTGTACGGAAAGTCGTTGGTGTGACATTTGCCTCAATCGTTTCGAATCCGGCCGTGTTGACGTCGACCTGCCATACATTGTCAGACTACGCCGGACGCCGTCGGAGGTCGATGCGCGGATACTTAAACAGTACTCGGCCTCGTCATCCTTCTTGCAAAAAGCACTATTTTTACCGGGATCATCTGAAGCTGTTGATCGTGTCTACGGTATGAGTATAGAGAACCATATGCCTGCGGGCCGCCTCACTCTCAGTCTTCGATCTCGCAATCGAAAGGGCGAGAACTACAGGGCTGACTGCAGCTGAACAAGGCTACTCGTGTCTGCGTTGGCAATTCCGTGGCCGTTCCGACTGGCCTTTGCATGAGGGAGTCTGGGTGAGAGGGCTGATGATCGACGCATGGCATCCGATGTTCATTCAACTCTCCGTTGTTGGCGATCGGACATACGTTGATTCTACTACTTGTTTGCTGCAGGCGGATGGTTGGGCAAGGGAACGAGAGCCGGAAGGACATCCATCAAAGGGCTGCTTCGTTGTCGAGCCGAAATGAGGCCTGGAACTTCTTCTCGAGTCTTTGGAGAAATGCGTACGTCGTTGGCCCGGGTCGCTAGAAAGCCTTTTAGTCGAGGGCGACACTTTCGGCCTTTACCACTACCGGCAAATTGAACTCTAGGTGTCCGCTGCCGTCCGTGGGCTGCTAGTCTGTACAGATCTCCCAAGAAAGCTTGCATGTATTCCGTATAAGCAAACAACGTCGCGTCCTCGGTACATGGAGACGCGTCCCGGAGTATCGTCAACAGTCAACAAAGGACAGCTCGTTTAGGCAGACGATATCCTTGCTAGGAATGGCGACAGGTATGCATGGTCAGATGGCTGTTGGTATATTGGTAGGCCAATTGATGGTGCATTTGATGGCAGAACGAAAGGTGAAGTCAAGATGCACGGTCCGAGTCCAGGTACGATCGGTATAGACTATAGACTGAGGTGTACACTGTATGGAGCTAAGCAACAACGCCCCTATTGCTTGACCCGCACTCGGAACTCCACACGTTGACTGTTCCTCCTACATCACCGTACCGCAAATATCCCTGCG
Source organism: Zymoseptoria brevis (assembly GCA_000983655.1). Lineage (NCBI taxonomy): Eukaryota > Fungi > Ascomycota > Dothideomycetes > Mycosphaerellales > Mycosphaerellaceae > Zymoseptoria > Zymoseptoria brevis. Next base: position 32,510 of record JYJE01005359.1, on the reverse strand, counting down.
ACCATCTGTCAGTGCCACGCCGTGGTAGGAAAAAAGCTTCTGGCCATTCCATTGACCTCCAACGGCGACGACCACCACGCAGCCGTCTCTACCTACTACCGGACCATTCTGCTGATTGTGTAAGTTCTTCCTCCTCTTCCAGCCAAACTCCGAAACGCTGTCCTTGAAACACACTACTCAATACCATCCTCCTCCTTGAGTCCTTACCCATCTACCCACCTCGTGGCCGATCCATGCTCGCGTCTCGAAGAACGATGTCATTGGCAGTAATACCCAGGCTCCTATAGCCCATACCAGCTTCGAGCTCACTCCTGCCAAATTCATGCACTATAGTTGGATCAAGCTCCTCTTCCTGAACGATGGACGAGGTAAACATGTCTGAAAGAACGCCGGCTGACCGCTCCTCTTACACAGCGATGTCGACCGACGCATCATCTGTCCGCAACCTTCGATCCCTCTTCGAAAACAACAACTCTCGAAGCTCGACTCCCAATTCTCTCAACACCCTTGACCACCCTTCCGAGGGTACTCCCACGCGCGGACGATCGCCCGCGGCTTTAGGACACGGCAATCTCGGCGAGAAGCTGGACGGCGTGATTCGGACAGCCTCAAAGATACGCGCGAGCTTCGTACCGGTCGAACAACGTCCCACGAAAATGTCTGCCGCCGCAGATCTGCCTAGTGCCGCCACCGAAGCGAAGAGGGAGAGCAATGCTGGGCTAAGAAGACCAAGTTTCAGCGAGGACAAGGACAGCGCAGCAGTGGGCAAGCTGAAGGAGACGATCTCGCAAGAGCAAGAGAGGCGGAACAAGGATTCTTCGGTCAATGATACCATTCCGGAGCGAGCTATCGAGTCTGCTGCGGCGACACCCATGCTAGAGGTCAACCGACAATTAGGAGGAGGAGGAGGAAGTGCTGCAGAACTTAGGAAGTCGAGCAGAGAGGCTCAGAATCCAGACAAGCCGACTACTGGCGCCGAGGAAGAGCCCGCTGTGATGAAGCCTGCCGACCCGACCAGCGAAGATGCTGTCAGCGGAGGAGCAGCTCTATCGCCTAGCACTGAAGACTTGCGAAAGAAGGGCTCGGCCAGCACCAAGAAATCCGTGCCTACTACCACATCCTCTAAGACGGCCAAATCCAGTGGCAAGCCAGCAGACCTGAAGCCGTCCACCGCAAGCAAGCCTGCTTCCATCAAGTCTCCAACAGAGAACACTCAGCCCACGAAGAAAGCCGGCCGATCCTCTCTTACAGCTCAAACTGCCGCTTCGGTCGCTCGTGCCTCTGCGAATGACAAGCCATCGTTGGGCAGGCCGTCCGTTCCATCCTCGACGACCTCGAAACCGAAGGTGACGAAGCCTCTCGACATCTCATCCAGACTGACCGCTCCGACCGCTGCCTCTCGCGCCAAACACGAACCCGAATCGACCACCACTGCGCCTGCACCTAAATCGTCATCGAGTGCGAAGCCAAAGTCCACGACCCGCGCCGTCTCGCGCTCTACACCGAGGTCATCTCTAGCGCGTCCGAGCTCGAGACAAGCTCAGACGACGGCTAGCAAAAGGACTATAACAGCTCCAGTCGAGAGCGGGTTTCTCGAAAGGATGATGAGACCCACCACTGCAAGCTCGGGGAAGACAGCTGCTCCAGAGGAACATGCAAAGAGCCCGGAGCCAGTGAAGACGACTACCAAGCCGAAGCAGACAATACCAACGAGGCCGAAGACGAATGGCTGGTCGAAGGCGGCAGGCTCGGAGAAGGATGACAATAGTCCAAAGAGCGAGGATTTCTCGCACAATAAGCCACACGTCGAGGCTGAGAAGCAAGGGAGAAAGCCAGAGGATGCAAAAGACGCAAAGGAGGGTGCAGCGGCAGCAAAGGAGGTGCCGGACACAAAACCTCAGACCGAAACCACGCCGAAGGCAGCGACAGAGACGAAAGAGGAAAAGGTGAAGGAAACTGCACCAGCCGTCAAATCCGAGACGAAACCCACGCCGAAGGCAGCGACAGAGGCGGATAAGGACACAACGAAAGCGACTGCGCCACCTGCCAAAGTTCAGACGAACCCCACGCCTGTGGCAGCAGTGGACACGAAGAAGGAAGAAGCGAAGGAGACTGCGCCAGCTGCCAAATCCGAGACGAAACCTACGTCTACGGCAGTGGTAGACACGAAGAAGGAAGAACTCAAAGCGACAAAGGTCGAGACGACACCTGCACTCGCCACGAACTCATCTCCACAGACAGCGGCGCCAGCAGCTGCCAAGTCCGAGCCTGAAGCCAAAGCAGCGGTCAATGTGGAAAGCGAGAAAAACAAGGAAGCTGCGTCAGCCGTCAAAGTCGAGACGAAGGCTACAGCCACGGCTGCGACAGACACGAAGAAAGGAGAGTCGAAGGCAACGAAAACGAAAACTACACCTAGTCCGACCAAAGACTCAACGGCACCCGCCGCGGCGCGGACAGAGACTGCGAGCACATCCGCTCCAGGCCCAACCATCGAGCCTTTGGTCGTCAATGAGCCACCGCCAGAGCCAGTGGAGGAAGCCAAAGAAGAGGCACCAAGTTCTCAAGAAAAGACAAACGGCCACGAGGAAAAGACCTCTACTAAACCAGAAGTCAGTTCAGACATTATTGAGCCAGAACCTCTTCTGGAGACATCGCCAACCGAGGAAGCCAAGACAAAGCCATTAGCTGACTCCATGTGGGCTACTGAGACTGCAGAAGGTGACGCAGGGTCCAAGACCGATGCCGGAGCCAAGTCCTCGAAGAAGAAGGGAAAGAAAGGCAAGAAGGGCAAGATTGCGGCAGAGGGAGATGAGAAGGCTGACGAGGGCGAGATTGTTGAGGACAAGTGAGAATATATATGCGCGAAGAGGCAATACTTTGGCATGGTCATGATCGCTGCCGAGCAGCGCTGTCAGGCCGGCCCTCCTCCGCTTTACCACGCTCGAGGCGGTACTCATGCAGGGCGTCGAGAAGGCGAAGGATTTGTATTTCGTTGTTACAAGCAATCCTTGGGGACATTTTATTGAGTACAATCTGCTTGCCTCTGTTCAGTCGAATTTGATCAGTCGACGTTCCTTCTTCGCTGCTACTTTCTTCGTTGCGAGAGATGTTGAGAATGGCAAGCTAGCGAGATACCACAAGCATAGGGGCGAGTACTTTCGTCAAATCGAATCGTAGTCACTCTCCCTCGCTCGATTCTTATACTCCACTATCACGGCCATGGCGAATTGCGCTTATTGGAGCACAAAATCAGCGGGACGATCGTCAAAGAGATGAGATATGACAGCATGCCAAATAGCCGTACAGTCACGATAGCAGGACATGCTATGTAGTTAAAGGCGCCACCTTTCCTCATTTCAACGCCCACACACCATCCTCACCGACCACGATCTCTACTCCCCGTCCGCCCTCATCCAGACTTCTCCTCCCGGCCTCGAGGATTGCTCCCGTCGCTATCGTGTTCTTCAGCGTTGGCAGACCTCTTTTATCAAGGTCGTCCAACGTCGCCTTTCCATTCTTGAGCGCCTTGATCGCATCCAAGAACTTCTCAAACGAGATGTAGCCATACCCCGACTGGCCTGCGAAATTACCCTCCTCGTCCGGCGCGTACCTATTCCAAGTCAGCAACACGTTCCATCGACCACACCAACGACACACACTCACTTCATATAGAACGGATTATAATGCGTCAATCCACTCTCATCCTCCGTGACCTCGTACCCCCTCTTCGCCTGATTGACTCTCACCTCGCCTTTACTGCCCATCCAGTGAAAGTACTGATTCGAATGCACGCCCGCGTTCTGCGGCGCCGTCCAGCTCGCCGTGTACACGCCCGTTGCCCGCCTGCCGCCACCATCCTTCTTCACCCAGTCGACTAGCAGGGTGATTGTGTCTTCTGTCTCCGCTACGCAGCCCAAGTCGGTTGCTACGCCGGTGGAGGCGCTGGCTGTGACTTTCAGTGGACGCCAGGAGGGGACCATGCTCTCGCATACGTCGACGTGATGGCTGTTGAGATAGTATGATATATCGCTTTCTCTTCCCTGAAGGTTTCCTTTTGTCAGAGATGAATGTACACAGTCTTCTCATTACTTACTGCCCACGCTTTGAATGTCTCCAGTTGCGACTTGGGTTGGGACATGTACGAGTAGAAGTAGTTGAACTCGCCCAGATCTCCTCGTACGGCACGATTCCGGGCATCCGCGTAGGCTGGGTCGAAACGTTTGTGGTGCTCGATGTACACGAAAACTCCATGTGCGCGGGCTTCGGAAAGTAAATGCTGATGCTCGGAGAGCAGCTTGACGGCAGGCTTGGTGATCATCACGTGAATCTTCCTTTGAATGGCGTACAGAGCAATGGGATAATGCGTCGGATCAGGCGTGAAAATCGTAATGGCATCTCCCGGACTGAGAGCATCAATGGCGGACTTGTAGGCATCTGGATCGCGGGCATCGTCCGCAGGGAAAGAGGTAAAGGATGTATCGAGACCATTGTAAGCTTGAGTGATGTTCTTGTGCAGATGGTCGCGGATGGCGGGAAATTTGTTGCCTGATACGCCGACCATGGAGAGCTGGCCGACTTTGCCTCGTCGGCGGAGGTCGAAGAGCGTGAGGCCGACCACGCCGACTTTTTTGTCGGATTTGGAAGAGGTGCCGCCTACGAAACCGGTGGTGTACTCTCCGGTTCCGACCATGAGGACGTTGATGGGAGCCATGTTGGTGGAATGCTGTGTTCTCTTTCTGCTTTGCGTGTTGGTGGAGGTCGAGGAAGGTCGTGGGAGCGGGAGGTACAAGTGGGGTGAGGAAGGCTCTAACGCAGTGTATCAAGAGGTGAAGTCGATCTGTATATGAATGCACCTCAAGCTGTATTTCCAAAGCTCCGATAACATCCAAATGCCGACGTGCTAAGTCAAGGCGAATGATGTTCCACGGGTGAATATAACCCGAGAGGTAAGGTAGAGACGTGGAGAAGTGGAGTCCATGTTTAGCCGGATTTATATCCGTGACGGATATCGAATAACTCTCACATCAATTCGCATAAGACCATACAGCGGTAGGTAGATCGTCAACGAGGTCTCTAGGTCTCATCTTGCTCAAAGCGAAGTCCTACTGGCCATCTCTCTCATGATCAGTCCGGTCTGTGTCGTTGCCAGTTCCCACTCACCATCCACTTCATCCCCTCCCTCATCGAATTGCAGACTTCCGCTCCAGCTCTTCCGATATATCATCCTCTAGAATCTGCGACCCACCCAGCAGCCCTCCTCCACTGATCCGCTTCGATTTCTTCGATCCTTCGGGCCAGACCTCATGAAACTTGATCGAAGCATCACTCGTTGCAATGACCAGACATCCTTCCTCCCGCGTTCTCCTACCATACCCCATCTCCAGCTCACTCTTCCCTTTCTTCTTATCCATCAAGCCCGTGCTCGGTCCACCCGGATAAGCAATCGCATACAAGGCCCTCTCCTCCCCAATCCAAGGAATCTTGACAATCTCCTGACAACTCGGCCAACTGAAAACCGCCACGCGAAAGGGGTGTTCCGGCTGCGCGAAGCCAAACGTGGCCGCAATCTCCGACCTCGTCTCGCTCCAGGTCAGAGAGGTGACTTGCGCCAGACAGTCTATGGTCGCAAGCGTGGCGCCGGACTGCGCGTGGTAGAAGTGGATACACCGATCATTGCTGCCACCCCTAGCGGCGATGAGGCTGGACTGCCAGGGTGCGAAGGCAATGGCCTTGCAGGCGGCGTTGATGTTGAAGAGTTTGCTTTCGCGGCCGGGCGTGACGGCGAGAATCCCGCCCTGGCCGGCGATGGAGTCGCTCTCGGATGTATTGCCATTGCGGACGGTGACGTTGCTGGCGGGACTGTCTTTAGACTTGGTGAAGAGCTTCTTGGAATCGTAGACGAACAACGCGTTGTCGTTTCCGCCTGTAGCGAACGTGCAGCCACTCCGACTCCAAGCAATGCCGCAAACCTGCTGCGTATGGCAGGTGAATTTGGCGAGCATGGTCATGCTGCCGTGCCAGTCGAATAGATCTCGCCGATCTTGAGAGGGCCATTCAATGGCGTACATGTACACATTTCCCGTTTCGTCTCCAATGAGAAGCTCTTCAGTGAGGACGATCTCCAACGGTTCGCGGATGGACCTTCTTTTCACAGTAGTGGGTCGAAAGCTCACACAAGATATGGGAGAAGGTTGTTTGATATCGAAACGCGGGTCGCCCGGGTCTTTGGGACTCCACAGGTTCATCCTGCCGTCCGCACGCCCAATCGCAAGAATTGCGCTGCCGCCCTCGTCCGAGCTGAAGGAGAGCGATGTGACGTGTGCATCAAACGGTGCTGTCAATGGTTCTGGAATGGGAGCAGTATCGCGATGCTCCGACCATAGGTAGACGTGTGGTCCTAGCCCCACTGCAAGGCATTGCAACGTGGGCGAATACGCTAGAAGGGAGCAGTAGTAATCATCTCGTAGGGCAGGCGCATCGAGGACTCGGAACGGTATCACAGGTACCTCCTTCATCTTTGGCTTGACGCTCTTGGTGGGCGATGTCATAATGTCCTTTTCCCATGCGCTGTTGCTCCAGAAGGTACGCCTCGTACCATCATCGCCAATTGGACTTCGCTGTGAGCTATTGCGAGATGGACTCGAAGGTAGCATCCTATCGTCCGTGGAGACTTCCATTGCGGCAGCCAAGCGCTGACCATGTTGCGCTTCTTGCTCGCTGGGTGTGTTCCGTCGTATGAAGTCGACTGTATAGTGTGGTGCACTGGTTCCGCTGGTCACTCGACCTCCCCTGCCATTTGTAGTGCTTGCGACGCCTTCTGTCACCACAGTCCCGCCAACCGTCCAGACAGCTTCAGGCCCGCTATCTGCACGTGTCGGAGATCCAACACCCGTCATGGGTAATGTATTGCCAAACACGTCGCGTGGATATAACGGAGATGGCGCGCTGCGAATGGTGGCAAAGCGCTCAGTTGCTCTTGAGGCAACACGGGGTCCGGGACCGAAGGGATCGTTGCACACCGAGTCCTTAGACTTGCCTGTACGGAGAAACAATGCGTCTTTGGTCGGAGTGTCTCGCCGAGCTGTAATGAATCTGTCAGGCGTCTGAAGTACGCCTGCCATGAGACTGCGTTGGCGGGCTGTGGCGGTCCGCTCGCAATGCTGTAGAAGGGCACTCGGTTGGCGCTGCCGAGACAAACGCGCTATAGAGGGGCTTCTCGCGAAATGATCCGGGAACGGGAATGCTTCTGGACCCTTGGCTATCGAGGCTGAAACAAGAGGTGTGTCGCCTTCGGCGCAAGGGATGCACGTGGCAGACCTTGTCTCGTCGCAAGGTAATGATGAAGCTGTCAAATCTGGTAGAGTCTTCTCACGAGTTTCCGTAGACCTGTTGCTCCTTATCTTTGGAGGAGTTAGCCGGACGGCATTTGCGAAGATCGACCCAGCGCCGGCTTCGTTGTCTGATTGGAGGTCATCGTGTTCGCCATCATAATCCTGTGCGCCATCAAAACCACCAAGACATGGCGAGCTCGGACGACTTCCGGGAGTCCGCGACCAAGGCGCGAGAGGTGACGAGCAAGGGCTTGTCATTGGGGTATCGTACCCGTCGTAGGAGGTCTCCGGACTACTTATCTCGCTACCAGGCGACACCAAACGGTCTGTAGCGCTCTCAGCAAATTGTGTGTCGAGATGTAGCTCTCTTCCGAAGCGCTCGACTTTCGACGGGTAAGCCAACATCATTTCCCGCTCCGTCCGGGCCACTGATAGCGGCTGAGGGTGCGCTTGACCGCCCGTTGCTCGGCCCTGTAGCTTGGCCGGTCTCAAAATGGGTGTCCTGGTTGGTGTACACAATGCTGTTTGTTGACCGTTGACCATTTGACATTTGTCTGCCTCGGGGTTGTGGTTCTGGAGACCTGATAGACGATGTGAAGCTGTGACGGGAACTGGTTCGGCTACCGACTCGACTGTCCGTTCGGCTGTCAGCCCGGCTAATAATGGATGCTCCGCTTGGCTTTGTTGTGTACACTGGGATAAAGGTGGTCTGGATACGTTCTGCGGCTCCACGAGGAGTTGGGTAGCTTGAGCCCGGCACTGCGACGACGTCTTGTCGAGTGACGTATCCTTTGAAAAAGAGTGACATCTGACTTGATCCACAACTGTCGCAGCGTCCACGAGCCCGAACGTCTGCATTGTGAAGCATTGTGGAGTCATCGGATCGATACCGGCATCGGCCCCTAGAGGCGCTACGCTGTCGCCGCCGTGGTCGTTGATCGTCCAGTCTTTCACTGTGCCTCGGAAGTACTGATCTTGAAGGCATCTCTCCAGGCTGGCCGTACTCAGACTCGGAGATTTCGTGTACGAAGGAGCCTCGCTTTTCGAGATCGACAGATTTTGATCGGCGTAGCTTTGAGCGGAAAGCGGACGGTACACGTCGAACTCTGCCGATGAAGGTCTTCCAGCTTGCCTTGAACCGGCCGCGACGAGTCTTGGTGCTGCGTGTGTCGCTAGGAGCTGGCACATGATAGATTGTTGTGCATCGCCTGGGTCCCGCGTCTGGTCCGTGTCCGGGGATTGATGCGCTGTCGGTCCGCTTCTTGATACCCAGCCGGGATCGTTCTTCACTTGGCAGTCGAGTGGCTTTGAGGGCATGGACACAGCATGGCTCCCTATTCTCGGGTCGCAAAGCCTCTTCTGCTCGAGATTCACACTTGATATTCGGGTTCGATCCAAGTCCTCCGTCACAGTGGTCTCTTCCCGCCCAAGTCGCCCTCGACACCAGACCTGCTTTGCGGCCGCCTGAGATTGGATCTTGTTGTCGCGACATTGCGTCGCTTGGAATCCGTCGAAGGCTCCGTCTTCTCCTATGCCTTTGTGAATGGCCGGGTTGTGTTGCACAGATTGAGCCTCAAAGCTTTCGGCCTCTGAGGACATAGTCCGTCGGACGAGCTTGATTTCGGATTCCAGAACGACGCATGGACACTTTTGTTGCCAATGTACTCGCTAGGAATCTTCGTGAGCCAGAGCTCAGCAGAGCCACAGTCGTTATCGACGGAAGGCTAAGGTATCGGTGTATGGTCGGCTCCAGCGTCATGGGATGTTCGATAGCAATTTGCAGGCCCGCGCGGTCGATGAGGATATCGCACCTAGAAGGGTTAGTGATGCTGTGGTGTTGGTCGACCAAGCAGAGCTTGGAGGAACACGTTGATATAAGAAATGGAGCGCTGTGCTGTAAACTGAGGTAAGAAATGTCAAGATCGCGTCACGAGGACGGTCTTTCTCCATACTACCTCATTCCATCTTTCCCATCGACGGCAGCTGCTTCTCAATAGCACGTCTGTCCGCTTCCCGCCACTCCATTGATGGCAAGTGTAAGTGTCCGCCGATGATGTTTTTGGAGGAAGTGATGGAGTGAAGTCGGAAGCTCACACATGTTTCCCACAGCACGGCGTTCCCCGCGTCGCTGGCGGCATCCCGGACAAGAACGAGCAGACACGCGAAAAGGAACGCAAGCACATCGAGCAGTACAAACAGCTGGAATCGGAGGTGACGGAGAAGGTGATTTTGGTCTCAATGAACTGATGCTGCTTCGACTGACTCGCGACACAGATCCGTGCAAAGGACTATTCCAACACCACCCTCCAGCTGACCTCGAAGCTCTTGACCGCGAACCCGGAGTACTACACAATATGGAACTATCGCCGCCTGATACTGGAAGATGTGTTCGGGAAAGAGCTGGAAACCACGGCGGACACGGTTGAAGAGAGTGATGCTGCGGCAGCACAAGAAGCTGGCCTCACAACTGCTCAACGAGAGATAGCCCTCCTCGTCAAGGAGGATTTACAATTTCTCGTCCCACTACTGAAGCAATACCCCAAATGCTATTGGATATGGAACCACCGGAGTTGGCTTCTCGCCACCGCTACAAAGCATGTTCCATCTCATGGCACACTCCCTCTCTGGCAAGCTGAGCTAGGTCTGGTCAGCAAGATGCTATCACTCGACAGCCGCAATTTCCATGGATGGGGATATCGGCGAGACGTGGTGAAGAATCTGGAGGATCTGAGCGGGAAGAGCATGGTGGAGCCTGAGTACGAGTACACCACGAAGATGATACAAAGCAACCTCAGCAACTTCAGCGCTTGGCACAACCGAGGCCAGCTCATACCACGCCTGCTGAACGAGCGTCAGGCGGACTCTGCGCAGAGGAAGGAGCTGTTCGATGCCGAGTTCGAACTCGTCACTCGGGCTTTGTATACTGATCCGTACGACCAGAGTCTTTGGTTCTACCACCAATACCTGATGTCTGCTCTGGACCCGAAGAACCCGCATGCGCCCGAGATACTCTCGCCTTGTACGAATTCGGACAGATTGCACTATCTGGAGCAGGAAATTGACAGCATTCGCGAGATGCTAGACGGCGCCGAGGACTGCAAGTACATCTACCAGGCGTTGTTGGAGTATGCTCCGCGCTACTTCGTGGTGGAGGCTGGCAACAAGACTGTCACTACTGCTGAGATGAAGGACTGGCTAGATGAGTTGAAGAAGATTGATCCTCTGAGAGCTGGCAGGTGGGAAGATTTGGGCAGAGCGCTGAAGCTTTGAGGAGATCACTTGGAAGCCGCAAGCTCGCTGCATTGTCGAGCCAGAGCTGCACCTCACCACATGTACCCTACGATCGTTCTTTGATCCTGCGCGTATGTATAGGGCAAACCATGTCGTAGTTTCAATGGTCGCTGCTGATGTCCTGCTACTGTATGTTGAACAGACGGAGACACCTCGAACTCGACCCCGATTTTCTGACCCCTCCGGAGCACGGCTGCCGCAGTAGCCGCACAAAGACTTCACATCAACACTTCGTTTCCACGCCACCAATGTAATACCATTCATCTCGTGGGAGTCTGCGTGCTTCAGTCAATATTCTCAAAATGGAAAATAATCCAGCAGTAACAACACCTGCAACCTCGAGGCTCCACCCGCTCCGACACAATAGCGTCGCTTCGACCGCACCGCAATCACAGTCGAAGCCAACCTCGTCTCCTCAACACGACTCCAGGAACGACCATGGCTGGCGCCGCGTTGTGCGAAACTTTAGCCCATCGTGGTTCTCCGTCACCATGGGCACCGGTGTCGTGGCAGTGCTCTTCATCAACATTCCCTTCCAAGCGGACTGGCTACACTACCTCTCTATCGTCTTCTTCATCCTGAATACCATCTTGTTCTTCACGGCCTTTGTTATCTCTTTACTACGGTATACGATCTGGCCGGAAATATGGGTAAGAGTGAATGGCGAATGGCTCGTAGCGAAGTCTGAACATATTCCTCGCGCTTTGTCTACAGGTTCAAGTCTGCATCGATTCTGCTTCGTTGGAGCTTTGGCTAACGCTCGCCTCTCCATCCTCACAGAGTGTAATGATCCGAGACCCGACAAACTCTTTGTTCTTGGGAACGATCCCGATGGGTTTTGCGACTCTCATCTCAGCATGGATATCCATCTGCGTTCCTGCCTGGGTAAGACCGATGGACAGACGGCGTGCATTAGAGTTCCGAAGCATGAACTTCCGCTGACCTTCGTCCCTTCGGATTTGTTAGGGAGTTTGGGCGGTGTATTTCGCTTTTGCCTTGGTAGGTAGAAGAAGTGGCGAACAGCCTTTTAAGCTTCGCGTCAGCATCTTGCTCGCTTACTTCCAATGCTCGAACACCTGTTGAGAATCTGCTAATTCTTCCGCCCTCCAATTTAGTGGATCCTGGACTCCGTCGTGGCTATTGCGGTAACGGTCACATTGGGCATATTGCTTATGAGCGCCAGCCATCAGCGTTCTTGTACGTAAATCCGAGCTTGCGTTGAGAGGAAGCAATACGCTGACCTCCCTTGAGTGGATAGCATCACTGCAGCGCAACTTCTACCTGTCGCCGCCACGATCGTGGCATCAGCTGTTGGCTCGAATATTGCCAATGTGATGCCCAACCCACAGCTTGCTCTGGGCGCCATCATTGCCAGCTATGTGATGTGGGGCATGGCCGTACCGATGGCATTCTCAGTACTGGTCATTTACTACCAGCGCCTCGCATTGCACAAGATGCCACCGAGAGAGGTCATCGTGAGCGCCTTTCTACCTCTCGGACCCCTTGGCTACGGTGGCTATACAGTTCTGAATCTCGGCCGGGCTGCCGTCAAAGTCTTTCCGATGACGGGCTCTATCGATCCGATCGCTGGCAGAATCGCATATGTGATGGGTTTCTTCGTATCACTCGTGATGTGGGGATACGGATTGATCTGGTTTGCATTGGCTCTTGCAAGCATTTGGAAGGCGAGGCCGTTCCCTTTCAACATGGGTTGGTGGGGATGTAAGTATCAAATTCTGGACATCATCGTGGTTTTATAGTACTGATGTGTTCTACAGTCACGTTCCCGCTCGGCGTATACTCCCTCAGTACGATCTTGATTGGCAAAGAACTGCCCTCGCTATTCTTCCGGGTCTTGGGAACCATCTTCGCGACGTGCGTCATTCTGCTCTGGATTCTCATTGCAGTGCGGACCGGCAAGGGTGCATGGACTGGGAAGATGTTTCATGCGCCATGTCTTGCCAATTTGAAGAAACAGCAGGAGCAGATGGAAGAAGAGAAGTCCATCGGGAATGCGAGCCAGAACACGCACGCTGCCGACGGCAACAAGTGAGGCATGGAGACTCATCCGGCATCTTACCTCGCTGGCAAGTCGCAACGGGACCGGAATGATGATGTCGATCCGGACGACGTGCGACTTTACGAGCATACTTTGGACTCTCGACACGGGACCTGTATCGCCCTACGACTACCACGAGGGACATATAGCCGAAGCGAGAGTCCGCAATGAATGTCTCGCTCATCGAGGACAAAAGCTCTTGAAGTCAACAGCAAGATCTGGGATGGAACCCCACGAGGCATTTCGATCATACCATCCAACATGGCCAGACGCACAACTTGGACTCCATGGTCGCGGCGCCTGGCGCCTATTCAAACGCTGATAGCGAGATCGTGAAAGAGCATGAGATCCTGTGAATATTCTCGGAACGATTGATGTGCTGGAAGGATCTCATCGGACCGTCATATTGGAGCCTCCGGACTGGACAGTCGAAGGTCCAATCTCTATGGTCAGACTTAGACCGACCGACATTTCACACTCCTCAGTTAGGAGCTCCAGATTTATGCGAGCCATTGGCAGCGTCCAATGAACGAAAGTCGTGAAGAAAAGCTCGAGCGTTGCGAAAAGTACTAGACTGCTTTGACCTCATCTCTCTCGGGTCTGGCTTCAAATGTAAACGAATGGGACTGATGTTTGGAAGAGGGTGTTGTAAATATGGTGCTCTGAGTACTCTGTATCTGTCTCTAAAAATCTGTCTCAATAAGGAGTGTCTATGCACAAGAATGTTCAATATCTTCATCAATCGTCTCCAAAGGGTTGTCGCCCTCAGAGCAATTCATTACAAGCAACCATGGGCCAATCCTTGGCCGGTATGCTTCCTCTATTTGCCTTCAAATTACTTCGATCCAAGTGGATCGCTCAGAGTAGGCCGTATCGCAATGCTACTCTGCTCTTTCGAGCTGAGTCTCGAGCATGTCCGCTTAGATGGCGTTGATGAAAGCGAAAGCGGCGACGAGACCAGCGGCACCGACGCTCAAGGCGTTGGCGGCACCGGTGTACTCGACTGGGGCGGCTGGGCTGGTGGAAGATGGAGAGACAGCGGCCTCCTGAGTCGCTGGGGTGGCTGGGTTCTGGATCTGACCGTCACTTTGTGGATGTTAGCAGTCGATCTAAATGTCATAGGGTGTGATCCAAACTCACCCGATCTGTTGGATTGGGCTCGCGGGAGTCTCAGCTGGCTTGGCTGGGTTCTGGATCTGGCCGTCACTTTGTGGATGTCAGCAGGTCGTCAAATCATAATGAAGACAGTGTATCGTTTACGGGATCTGCTGGACTGGGGTTCCAGCTGGCGCAGCTGGGGCAGTGACAGTCACGGTAACAGTCTGAGCTGGAGGGCAGACTGCGGGCGCGGCCGGAGGAGCAGCAGGCGAAGATGGAGCGGGAGCTGGAGCTGGAGCAGATGCTGGGTTCTGGATCTGGCCGTCACTTGGTGGATGTTAGCAGGTGATCAGAGGACGAGAAAGATAGATTTGAAACTCACGGAATCTGTTGGACTGGTGTTCCGGCTGGCGGCGCTGGAGCCGGAGCTGCCGAAGATGAAGCCGGAGCTGGAGCTGGAGCTGGAGCAGATGCTGGGTTCTGGATCTGGCCGTCACTTGGTGGATATTAGCAGGGAATCAAGAGGACGACAAAGATTGATTGGAACTCACGGAATTTGTTGGACTGGTGTTCCGGCTGGCGGAGCTGGGTGAACCTCGTTGGTAGGCTTGGGTGCCTCGGGCTTGGGGGCCTCTGGCTTAGGAGTCTCTGGCTTAGGAGTCTCTGGCTTAGGAGTCTCTGGCTTAGGGGCAACCGGTGTGGGGTGAATCTCGACCGGCTTGCTGGGAGATGGAACGACGACGACCGGGTGGGTAGGAGCGACAGGGACGCTGGTCGTCTTGGTGAGAGTGCAAGGGCAGTCCGTAATGGTCAAAGTGGTGGCAGAAGTCACGGTGTACGTCTGAGTTCCGTGGGTGAAGGTTGTTGGTTCAGGGCAGTAGGTAGTAAGAGTCGACACGATCTCGGTGACGGTCGTGGTGGTGTAGGCCGGAGGAGTGCTCACAGCCGATGAGCAGGCGGTCGGGGTGACGAAAGAGCCGCTGTTGTCGAATGGGTTGTACTTGACGCACTCGGCAAGCTTGGAGGCGCAGAAAGACTGGTTGGCATCCGGGGCGACCTGGCATGCGCGGTACTGCTTCACGCATTCCTTGGCGCAGTCAGAAGCTGGAGCGCTGGTAGTGTAAGATGCAGGGTGCGTCTTCGTGGCGGTTCCATTGGCCGGAAGTGTTTGATAAACTGGAGGAGGAAGGACATAGTATGGCTTGGTGGTTGTCTCATACTTTGGTGGAGATTTCTTGGTGGAGGTCTCGCCAGAGTAAATCGGCACGGTGTTGTGGTACTCAGATGGTGCAGGGTGGTACGCCGGAGCAGAGGCAGACTCGTGCGTGCTCGTTGCGATGGCCGAGCTGCCGTAGGAGGGAGCAGACGGAGCCTGGTAGGTTGGAGGAGTCTCGCCGTAGGCAGGCGCTTGAGCGGCAGTGACAGCGCCAACGAGGGCGGCGAAGGCGAACTTGTACATCTCGATGATTGATCAAAGAAGGTCGATTGAAGTGATTAATTCTTCGGTAAGCAAGTCGAGATCTAAGCGAGGCAGATCGGACTGAAACGATTGTATGGATGTCGAGAAGATGTTGTTGAGTTTGATGGAAAAGGAAAAGACACAGGGAGACGATGCAGGGCACTCATATACCTGCCAGGTACGGTAAACAATGGATCCACTCACCAGTGCTGCCATAGTGTGTCATTGCAGGAATACGATGAGTTTCCATCACGATCTTTCTGTTCCTATTCCGGGAGGTTGGAGCAAGCGGCTTAGCAATAGCGTCGCCGCCTGCCCGCTTCGACATACGCGACGCGAAGGAGGAAGGAGAGGTAACTCTGCGGGCTAGCGAGTCGTAGCGAAGGCCGTACCTATGCAGGCCACTCAAGTTCTTCACAAAATACGGTCCTCGAGCCAGTCGGAGAGCACAGCGAGGGACGGTGCCACCCAAGGAACGCCTGTGATCAGGGCCGTAGTGTGCCGACATCTCTGGGCGCAGCATCCTTCGGCCACAACACTGCAACGGGACGTCGATCGTTGGGCAGGGCCTTAGGCGAATGCAGGACCGCCCTACCACCGCGCGATGACGGGCAGAAGGTGAGGTTGGGCGAGGTCGGTGTGGCTTTGACCGGGATGTCCACGAACCCCCCAAAGCTTTTTTTCACGAGCCGACGTTGGTATTCATAGCACTTCTCCTAACCCAATTCGGAAGACCAGCGTGGGAGGAGGATTTCACACCAATCCACATCCGATGCCACCCTCTCACATCCGGAGGATTTTCGATCATCAGGCACACGCTTACACACTCCATGCTCGTTCACCAATGACAAAATACTGCTACGATGATGCTGACAGTCCGTGGCGCTGACAGTCGTACGAGGACGCCGTGAACTACTCGGTTCTGTTCAAGACGGACATGGGTCGTAGTATCCACAGCAACCCAGCCCAGCCTCCGTCTCGAGACGCGAAGCGCGATACAGATCCATTGTTTCTGCAAACCCCGCGGAGCGACCGATGACTACGACAAGGATGTGAAGGATGGAGCTCAGAAGGCTCTTTCGCGGGCCTTCTTCATGCATGTATTATTGCCAGCCCCATATATCGCCCTGGCGGGAAGTGCGGGCTGCAGTGCATGTCTATTGTACCTGCATCGAACCACGAGTCGGACCATGGCAGCTACGCAGAATGCAGACCCACCTTGACACACACAAATGTGTTGTTGGGGATCGGGTTTGCGGCCTCTGCCTTGTCAACAGAGCTGACCCACCTATTGCACTGGAAGTTGGCAGTGGGCCACTTCAAGCATGAGCAGACCTATGTACCAAGCCAAGACTGATGATGCCTGCGATTCCCTGCATCTCGATTTTCGCTTTGTCGTGGCGGATGTTTTTTTCGGACATTTGCCGAGCTTGACGGCATCACGGCGAGAGACCGAGACACCATGCTCTTCGACCTCAGGATCCGAGACCCGCCCACTAAGGCGCTCCTCATCTTCATCTACAGACTCGAAGACTATCGAAAACCTGCGTGGTCTCTCGCAGCTTAAAGCAATCGGATGCGGAAGCATACAGGAACTGAGCTTGGCGTTTCGACACGGTACCTAAGTACGCTGTACATCGACTAGGCAAACCTGGGACACGCTTTTAAGGTATCTGGTCCACATACAGACGTCACCTCGTGTCCGATGCACATTTACAGAAGACTATCAAAGTTAAAGGATACTTCTCCAAACGGAGCTTGAGTTGTCAGCCAATCAACCATTCTTTGGGCCAGGAGGCGGGAGTTTATGCATGCACTCGTATTCACATGCAAGAAAGCTGGAGCTCCCAGTGGGTCTGTCATAATCCTTGTCCGTACCCAAGATTTTGTTGAGAGGAGAGCTTTCAATTTTTGCATGTTGACTTGAATATTTCTTAGTGATGAGGTGACGTTCAAACCATTGTGACAAGTGGCAGCCGTTGACAACGACTTCACAACGTCCACGCACAGAGGTTGATGCCACAACGTGTTCGGCTACGGGCTGCCGGAGCCAGGCAAGCCTCAATGTAAAAGAGTTCCGCCATGTCGCAATTCACGAATCCTTCGAGATGGACGGTGCGTTAAGCCAAGACCGATTTGACAACCGCTATACGCGATCACATCCGGGCATACCACCTCGCGATAATAATAGCAAGCAGAAAGCTGCTCACAGAACGTCTCGTTGTGGCAATGCGAGATGTCCTGCTCCAGAACGTGGCAACATGCATCTCATGCCAGTATGGCTCATACATTTCCAGTCAGATGCCACGACCCGGCGACCGAGAAGGTCTCACGCAACACCGACAATTAATGCTCCGATCGTCCAGAACCCCGATGTCTTACCCGACCGATTGGAATGTACCCCCGAACGGAGCTTTTCTTCCGCGGGCTTGGTCGTGTGTCTCCCAAACTTGAACTCCGCTGGATCGAAGGTCGTCATCACTTGGAGGGAGTAGCATTTGGCACGTTTCGCGAACTTTCTTCTCTCTATGCTGCCTGGAATAGAGCATTCGTGTGGGATCGAACAAACTTGCCACGGCTCAACGCGGCAGCTTGGGGACGGTTGACACGGCTTCCGTTTCTGCCGTCTTGTCAAACGGCATTCGACGGTCCGCCAGGGCTTGCCACTGTGAACATTAATAGCAGGCAGCTCGTGTCGATGTTTCGAAGCGGATCCGTCATCATCATAATCAGACTGGAGCATCAAATTCAGACGTTCTGTAACGGGGCTCGGCTTCGTGTCCAACCGGCATTGTATCATCGTTTCTTGTCGGCCGCCGTTGCAACAGGCTGTACCAGTCTCTGGTCTGACATAGCCACGGCGGGGCGTCTTGCTGATTGCGTTCCTACTCACCGTTTTCATACAACAGACCGTACCAATCGCTGAGATCAATCGGTGACTCGCCACAAGCGCAAGCACGGTCGGCGACACGTGACGCTCATCGTACAATTTAGCACGATGCCTTCGTATGCGTACGGGTATGTGTGAACACCTTCAGAGGCACACCGTCCAGTTGGCTGGACACTTCCTTAGAGATACCTTGTAGCCTAGCAAATCGGCATCATAGGTGTCGAATGTTTTTGCGGTACAGGCTTCGTGGATTCGTCGGCGCACAGCTCGTGAGGTAGGACGGCTTTCAAGGCGCATGGAATTCGGCAGAACGGCTTCGCATGTCAGTGAGGTCGACGCCTTGCTGCATACTATGAACCTCCTCTTATGGCGCGCCATGCCCATTGTTCGAATATTCGGTGGCTGGCAATGGCTGGCTAGCTCCAAATGATGTATATCAGGATATCTCTCTCTTGTTGGTAGTTAGTTCTTCAATCAATCACTTCATCGATCATTCAATTTCAACACATTGAAGGGGCGTTACTGGTGGCCACCTTAGGGTTAGGGTTCGAGTGAACGAGGGGAGGGAACCGCGACAGTCGACGGAACATGTAGCCAGTACTTGCTGAGTGACCTGACTGCCATACAAAATCTTCGCAGTGACGGGACGGGAAGGATACGCTCATTCTGGAACTGCGAGACGCAGTGTCGTTCCGTTGTTCGCTTCGTGTCATAATCGATCGTTTCGATTGCGTTATATAGGGCCTGGGACCGAAGGCTCGTTGCTTCAAAACTGAAATATTCGATGCGCAACGTTCGTTCAGATTGATTAAGTCAAGAAAACAAGCCTTTAGCAAGCACCAGAACAGGAACTGAAGTCACACACAACGCATGGCACCCCTGCCACTGAACCATGACAATGACAGCGATGACAGCTTGAGCCAGAACTACCCATGCCAATGATATCACAGCGCAGACTTGCAAGGTCGTGAAGGCAAGCATTTTGCCTGTTCGACAGTCGAGATCAGTCTGCTGTTGCCACGAAGCAGAAAGTATTGATTCCACCGATCGGCTTATCGACTTGGCCTCAACGTCACCTCCATGCCATAGCCAAGATGGCAATATGCTATCGCATCGGAATCACCTTACTGAACATCTTCTGCCCACCGTTCGCGGTCGCGATGCTGACCGGCCTGAATTACGACTGTATGCTGAACTGCATCTTTTTCCTGCTCGCCGTGATCCCGTCGCATGTCCACGGCTTTTATATCAGCATGAATTTCTTTCATCGAAGAAAAAAGGTAGGTTGTGAGCTTGCCAGCTTGTGCACACCTCGCTGACGGCGTCAGGCCCGCAAAGGAAAATACCCCGGTGGCCCCAAGCCAATGATCTACTCGAGGGATCTCCTGAACGGCGGGTTGAGCAACAAAGAAGTCGAAAGGAGGTGGGTTGTGGAGCAACCGTTGAATCGAACAGGTTCGAGACGATCGAGTCGCAAGAGAAGTCGGCGGAGCAGAAGCGTTTCGAGAGCATGAAGTCGGAGACATCGGGTTAGCCTTGGAGCTCTCTCAAGATCGCAAGGATCCGATTCGGATACATGACCACACCTCCTACCAGTTCAAGCTCCCACTCCACCCACTCGCGACTTCTCGGACAAGCGCCTCTCGGACAAGACCTACAATCGTCTCGCCATCAATATTCGCATCGTTGCCGATTCCATTCAACCCTTGCCTCCAGTCCCAAGCTCGCTGCAGTGTCGCATCCGCACCATTCAAGCCCTGGCTCTGCAACATCACGCTGTTGGCCGACAGTACATCCCAGCTACTGCTCACACTCTTCGAAAGATCATTCTTCTTCTTCCTGGTACGGCCCGAAACTGTGCTAGCGGCATCGCGCCATGCCGCCAGACTCGCCGCAAGTAATGAGTCTGCATTCTCGCGTATCCGGCCTGGGGACGCCACAAAGTCTTCCAGTACACCGAGCAGACCGAAAATGTGGCTCTCCGAGAATATTCGTTGACCACCTCCGAGTAATGGTAATGTCTCAGCCAACAAGGCGAGGAGACCCTCGGCAGGAATGACAGTCTCCACTTCCGGATCGAAGAGGCCTCCAGGGATGCAGTCAGCGGCGCTTTTGACGACCACGTACAGAGCCGCGGCGGCCTCACGGCGGCGTGTCAGTGATTTGAGTGATTGCTTGGGTGGAACGGGAGCCAAGTCTTGGTCGCGCAGATCGTAGAATTTGCGCAATGTGGCATATCCGCTGAGATGAGAGGAGAGGAGGGCGGCGGCTTCCATGTCTGTCTGCGCAAGCTCTCGAAGTGCTGTACGATCTTTGCCGATGAGATCTTCCAATTTGGGATCAATGTTGTTTTGAGCCGGCATGGAGGCAGAATGGAGGAGGCAGAGTGATGTCAGGAGGCCAAGAGTATCCTTCAGCTTTGCAGAGGCATGGGCGCGAGCATAGTATATCAAAGCCAGACCGTAAGAATTTGTGCTTTCCGCCAGGGAGTCCGCATAACGCTGGAACAGAACGTCAGCAAATCATTCTCGAATGTCAAAGACTGCATCTTACCTCTGCTATATCGCACAGCTGCTCCGTCTGACCCAGTTCGTCGCATACATTGAGCAGCTTGTCGACGCGCGCATCGTCTGTGAGCTCGATTCTGTCAAACAGACTCGCTATTCTCTGCTTGGCATCTTCGGCCTGATCCAGACGATTGAGAACAGCGACGGCTAGTTCCCAGCCCTCGCTCTCGCCAATCTGTCAGACTGTGTCAGTAATGAATGGTGGAGGCCGTCCAATCAAATCGACATACCCTCGTCTTCTTCGCCAGCGCATCGGCATATTCACCAAGATATTCATCGCGGTCAAGGCCATCAGGGTTCGTCTCAACAGGCGCATGTGAGAGCACAAGGAGATCTTCCTTAGAGAATCCTTGGCCCAGCAAGTCGCTGCTGCTCCTTGGATGAAGCAAAGGCAGCCAGTTGCCGAGCGCAGCAATCTCCATGACTGAAATGGCGATTGGCATACTGAATCGTCGTAGTATCCGCACAACATTTCCAACACTGTCGTCCATTATGCACGCAAGGCCGACTTGCACTGGATCCATAGTATTCACGGTGAACACAGTATCGTCCGGGTTCTCCGTAACGAGCGCGAATGCATCTTCCAGCCGCTTTCGGTACGCTGCGAGTGGGGCGACGTCGACCTCACGAGTCTTCTGTGCTGTGCTCCTCCGCATACTGCTCCGATTGAGACTGGCTTCCGGAGGACCCTCATCAGTACCGTCCCACCAGATCGTCAAGTATATCGAGGCCTCGAGCCAGTCTTGGGCAGTCATCAAAACTTCGTCCGTGGTGCCCAGAAGAATTCCATATAGCAATTTGAGGTTCTGATGGATGCTCCACGGAACCTTGCTCTCGGCTCTTAGACTCGCGCTTGACAAGCTGAGTGCACTCCCACGTTGGCTGCGCTGAAACACATTGTCGCCTGCTTGCGACTCATCCATCCTGTTGCTACCGGCTACAGCGTCCAAATTCTGCATTGCTGAGCTCGTCCGTTGACGAAAAATAGTCCACTCCATGCCCTTGACGTCCCAATCATTGTGCGCATATCCCGGACAGCTCTCAATCGTGCGGATACAGGTCGCGATAACGGCTTCTGTATTCGACAATTGGTGGCCCTCGTACCCGGGCTCAGGCGCGCCGTCGTCCAACGCCGTCGCCGCGTGTTCCCACCGCGCGTCCTTCAAAAGCTGAATCGCGCGACTCAATTTACCACGCAAGGTAGAAGCGTATACGACATCCCAGAACGTTTCATGCGCGCTTGGTGCAGGCTGATGCAGATGGACGTCGTTGTAATCGTCCGGAAATGGCTGGTGGTATGTGTTCAGCCAGTCGAGCAAGCCTTTGGGTATTGTGGTGCCGTGCTGTGGGCGCGCAGCCATGGCGGATGGTCGCTGACCTCGGGCGATTACTCGAGCGTTGGCAGTATGCGGGTGATGCATTTGGAGGAGAAGTGAGGCGAGATAGTTGGCATTCGTGAAAGCATCGTCAGACTGAGGACCCATCTCGCCTTGCTTGGTAGCAGTATCCGCGTCGCGACTCCACAGCTTGGTAAGCTGTGCCG
This sequence comes from Zymoseptoria brevis, assembly GCA_000983655.1. NCBI lineage: Eukaryota > Fungi > Ascomycota > Dothideomycetes > Mycosphaerellales > Mycosphaerellaceae > Zymoseptoria > Zymoseptoria brevis. The sequence continues at coordinate 10,272 of JYJE01005359.1, read as the reverse complement.
AAGTTTCGGTCAAGATGCTGTCGGCCTGATTTGGCTGACGCCGTACCCGTGCATCTAGCTCTGACAGTAAAGCTTCGCTTTGGCTGATGATGTTGTCCTTGTCGCTCAGCTCGCTTGCTTGGTGATTACTCGTCATGCTACGAGCAATGCTCGCAAAGCTACTAGGTCCGCGTATACGACCGTCTCGACTTCTCTTTAACCCTCGCGGACTTGTGGTGGGCAAGGAACTTCGAAAGGTGCGATCGTCCTCATCCATGTTGTCTTCCTCATGTCCGTACTCTTGCTCATACTCTGCATCATCATCGTCCTCGTCGGATTCGTCTTCCGGCATCGAGAAGCTGTTCGGTTGGAAGGTTGCTTTCCGGCCAAAGGTGTGGTCCGACGGGTTGAATGAGCTCCCCAGTATTGATGGAGGAGGAGGTCCAGCTGGAGTGTTTGACTTGTCTGTAAGCCATGTGGGTGGAAGACCGGCCGGTGTCGTAGATGGCGCATTATTGCTACGCATTGAGCGCGCATTTGGCGTCGAAGGAGGTCGAGGCGCCATGTTTGTTGACTTTTGGTTTGTCGAGAATGGTAAAGACGTGAAGGTCGAGACGCGATCCACAGTCGCAAGCTCATGATTCTGCCGAGCTTCAGCCGGCGACGCGGATTCACTTCAACATTTGATCAAAGGCAGCCGACATCTATATTCTGTCGCGGCTCAAGATGTCGGTCCTCTTGGAGACCTCCGCCGGCGACATCACTATCGATCTGTTCGTACAAGACGCTCCGACGTGTTGCGAAAAGTAAGTCTGCATACCATCGCTATCTGCCATTGTGAAGGCTGATCAAATTGCTAAGATTCCATTGCGTGCTCACAGTTTCCTGAAGCTTTGCAAGATCAAGTACTACAACTACTCGCCAATATACAACGTTCAACCGAGCTTCTCCTTCCAAAGCGGCGACCCGATCGGACCTGAATCCAAGGACAGCGATGGCGGATCTTCAATATGGGGCTTGCCCGATGGCGTTACGAAGCGCACAACACGGCCGGAGAAGAGGACGTTCAAGCCGGAGTTCTCGAGCAAGAGGAAACATACAGATCGAGGCAGAGTGAGCATGGCAACCACGGCATCAAAAGTCAATCCGGACGAACGACTGGCGAGCAGTCAATTCATCATCACACTGGGTGAGAATCTGGACCAGCTTGATGGGAAGGCAGCCATATTTGGAGAGGTTGTGGAAGGATTTGACGCACTTGAGAAGATCAATTCGGCGTTTGTCGATCAAGACGGACGGCCATTGCAAGACATTCGGATATTACATACAGTTGTTCTGGACGATCCATACGATGATCCTGCCGGCCTCGTGGAGCCTCCTTCTAGCCCGCCTCCGTCTGCTGAGCAGCGAGCCACTGTACGGATCGCTCACGACGAGGTCCTTCAAGAACATACAGATCCTGAGCAACTGGAGAAACTACGGAGAGAACGCGAAGCGCGAGCTCAAGCACTGACATTGGAATTGATCGGCGACTTGCCATTTGCCGATGTCACACCGCCGGAACAGATACTCTTCGTCTGCAAGCTCAATCCTGTGACGCGCGACGAAGACCTCGAATTGATCTTTTCGAGGTTCGGCAAGATCTTGTCCTGCGAGGTCATACGAGACAAGAAGACCGGAGACAGCCTTCAATATGCCTTCATCGAATTCGCGAACAAGGAAGATTGCGAGCGAGCATACTTCAAGATGCAAGGCGTGTTGATTGACGATCACCGCATCCATGTGGATTTTTCACAAAGTGTGTCGAAATTGTCTGCCGATTGGCGCAACAACACAAATTCCAAAACGGCACGATCGAGAGGTGGATTTGGTGGTATCGACAGCTTGCAGCAGAGGAAGCAGTACCGTTCAGATGATCGTGGCAAGGATGGTCGCAGTCGACACTACGACTATGTCTTTGACAAGAACGCAAAGCCAGACGACCGGGATAAAGATGGCGGAGGCAGAGAAAGGAAGCGTTCCCGAAGTCCGCGGCGCGAGAGGTATGATGATGATCGCAGGGACGATCGACGAGGCGGGAGGGATGAGCGGAGAAGAGATGATCGCCACAGGGAGCGAAGCAGAGACAGGCATCGATCTGGGAGATATGGAGCATGAGGAAATGAGTTGAAGGCTGCACATGCGTGCTCTTACAGTGGTCCACAGCGCACGGGAAAGTGAACGGTAGCTCAAAGGGTAGTCAAATCTGGGACACAGGCAAGTACACGGGACCGCAGGCCGGCCAGACTGGCAAGCGAACAGCGAAGTGTTCTGAGGGTCTTTTGAGAGACACGGTACGACCATCGTCCAAGTTAGAGTTCATTGGCGAGGGAAACACATTTGTGTGACTGCCACCGTCGACCAGGCTTTCCATGCGCTGGCTCATGCATATGCTCAGGAGCGTAGCGAGCATCACATACCCGTACTCGAGCCGCGTGTCGAACTTGAGCTGCCATTCACGGACGCGTTCACTGGCACGCCAATTCACGAGACTCACCTGCTCAATGGACTGCTCTTTCTTTGAGCGACTGCGCGACAAGCCAGAAGCAGGCATTTCCTTGTTCAAAGCAGAATTCATTCATTCATCTCAATTAGAACCCGCATCTGGCGATTCTTTGTCTGCCAACGACGACTATACCACTTTTCTCAGGCGGCATTGCTTCGAGGGACTCGCAACTCCCCCCATCATTACCGATTAGACCTCATACCAAAATGCAAGCCACCGACGAGAAAGTCCTGGTCTACCACTTTCGCGCCGAGGGCGAGCCAGTGGTCGACAAAGCCATGGCCGTCATCACACGCAAAGAACTCGACGACATTATGGCCAGCCGTAAGTTCTTCCCAGGTCTACGATCCTGAGCGACGTTTGCGCTGACTTGCGCGCAGATCCTGATCTTCAGTTGAGTACCAAGACGATTCCTCGTGGTGCCTTGACCGTCGACGTCTACCACAAGGACCTCATCACGACTGCTCAGGCCGATGCTCAGGGACCGAAGATGAATGACGAGCAGAACGTTGCGGGCGTGAGGTTGCCGTTGAGTGTCTGGGCCGGTAAGTTTGGAGCATGTTTGAAGTACGAGGGGAAAGAATCCAGGCTGACTCGGCAATAGGAACTCTGCTCTCCGCGAAACGCAGGGAGCTGTTCATCGTCAGCAAGAGGATTTTCGCGTAGTGCTGAGCTGCTATCGGCGAGGACAGAGGTGCTATCGGGCAGTTTGCGAGATGGATGTGTGGAGGATGAAACAGGTTCCAATGCTTGAGTTTGTCGAGACTGAAACCTGAAGAACGGTAGCGCAAACCGCACCTGCCTGTATTAATCTTAGCTTCTGACGAGCCTAGGAGAGGCAATTCGCATGTAATCGCTCACCGATATCGCCCTCTCATATTCGATGCCAGAAAGTCCCTTCGACATGTACCTTACGTTGACGGTCTGCCATGCCAGCATTTGGTGCCTCCTAGAGTCCGAGTTCTGATCTGTCGATCCCGGCAGTTCCCCCGGATCTGCACCAGGATCTAGAACTACCTGATAGGTGACGTACCGGCTCCGACCACCACCGCTTCAGAGGGCAACACATTCATCCGACGGAGCCGCCGGCGCCACTCGAGACAATACCTTGACGTTTCTACGTACCTCCTCAAGGCATCCAAGCGGAATAACCCGAACATGCGACAATTCCACGACGACGCTGCCGGCAATTAAAGAGCGTGGGCCGAGACAACAGCCACCGTCCAGTGCTTACGGGGCTGAGACATTACCATGTGGCAGCGGGTTAAGACAGGATCGAAGAAGGGATTCGACTCCGGATGGAGAGCCTTGGACAAACTAGGAGCGCCGGTGAACAAGCTGAGCAATAAGCTGGGGAGTGAGGCTTTCTGGCCGACGACTTTGGACAAGGAGAGCGACAAAGCGGCTAGGATTCTCAAGAGCTTTTGCAGTAAGACGAAACGCCATGAGGGTCACACATGTTGGGATCAGGGGCTGACTTGCATCAGAGGATGGATTCTATACCGAAGAAGAAGTACAACCAGTGGACGGTCCGAAGCAAAAGCAGAGGGTCGTCAAGAAGATCCCGGAGGAGGTCATACGAAATTGCAAGGGCCTCGCGATCTTCACAACAATGAGAACGGTAGGTCAATGAAAGGCATAAGTCATGTGGCGCTCGAAATCTTCTCGGCCGCCGTGTTAGGCTTGGCTGGTGTCCCTCGTTGGTCTACATATCGCTAATCGTTTTCCCTTTGGTCTGCAGGGCCTCTGGGTTTCTGGTGCAGGTGGCAGTGGAGTCCTCGTTGCCAAAAAGGAAGACGGGAGCTGGTCTCCGCCGTCAGGAATAATGCTCCATACAGCTGGACTGGGTTTCCTGGTTGGCGTTGACATATATGACTGCGTGTTAGTGCTGAACACAGTTGAAGCATTAGAGGCGTTCAGCAAGGTGCGATGTACGCTCGGCGGTGAGATCAGCGTTGTAGCGGGACCGGTTGCGATCGGCGGAGTACTGGAGACCGAAATACACAAGCGTCAAGCGCCTGTTTTCACGTACATGAAGTCTCGTGGCTTCTACGCGGGAGTCCAGATCGATGGCACTATTGTCATTGAGCGGTAAGCAATTGTCCTTGATATGCTCGTGCGAAACTTTTACTGACGTCCATACTTCGCTTCAAGGTGCGACGAGAATGAGCGATTTTACGAACAAGAACTCCCTGTCAAGGAGATCCTCGCAGGAAATGTTCGGCACCCACCCTACGAAGTCAAAAGGTTAATGGAAACGATCAAGTCGGCGCAGGGTGATACAGATTACGACAGATCCATGATTCCCCATGAGGCGCCTCCAGCCGATTACGAAATTGAAGACCCGAACGTCTTCGGTATCCCTGATAGGGACGACCCTGACCCATATGGAGTGCTTGCTCTGGAACGTGAGGGTATGAGTCTACGAGAAAGTGGCACTCAGAAACGTGCGAGCTGGGAGCAATTCTCTTTCCAACCAAGCCCGTCCAGTCCGATACATAGCCTGTTCGCGCGAAACAGCCAGGATGGGCGCTCGTCTCGGCCGGTCAGCACCACACGAAGCAGCTGGCGTGCCAGTAGCGCAACGATTCCGGGTCTGCGAACGCCGAGCTCCCTCAGAACCTCTATGGAATTCAAGCCGGTGCGGTCGCCTGTGACGATGGCAGACTCATCAACACAGACCGAATTACCGGACTCCCCTACGTTGTCATCTCGGCGAAGCACGGGTCTGGGCATCTTCGGTCCGCACAGTAGTAAAAATAGCGTATCCAGTGTCCACACGCCAATGCAGGACGTTCCAGAGGATGAAATTCTGGCGACGGAGCATATGCACCAAGACGTTGTCACGAAGGAAAGTCTTGAGGATCAGCACCATAGCAAGGACTTTAGAGGGGCGAAGTCCGACAAGGGGCGGATTCATGAGGCCGGACCGAACTTGCGAGAAATAAGCCCGAAGAGACTCGACGACAGTCATACACCGCCGAGCCTCACCAGAAACGGCTACTCCACCCCGCCCGAGACACCTTCGCCGGTAACCGGAGCTCCAAGGATATTCAAGGACGACAACCGTGACCGCACCGACGACGAGTACGACGGCGACGAAGACGATGATGATGACGACCTGCGGATCATCGATGAGCCAGTGATCCATTCCGTTCAGAATGTACAACCAGCAACGACACAAGTTGTGTCCAAGATACGGCTTGTCGAGGTTTCTAAGAGGCTCCCACCCAAGCTCCCACCAAGGAATCCGAATCGTGCGTCGGCCATAGCTGGTGCGCAGTCCCCAAACCGTTCGTTTGTTACGGCCGAGGGACGAGACGTAGAGAGCGATGTTTCGCAACGCTCAGGACCAGACCTTCGGGATATCGCCGCGAGACTCAGGTCCGTGGATCTCGATGACGATGATGAGCATGATTTCAACAACGACGGCCATGAAACACGACGACCATGACCAATAGCGGACGCGAAGGTCGTCTCGAGACAACGATGAAAATGGATGAGTGAGACACCAGCTGGTCAGCACAATCCTGAGCGCAGGCCCATTTCGAGCAGCAGATCGGTACCAGCTAGATACGTACAATGCAGCAATGTATTTCAAGACATCTAGGACAGCGACTTACCAATCATATCGCAAAGCCAAATCGCCATGCGTACCCTGTGCAAGCGTAAGTTCGAGCTACTCAAACAATGCGCCGTCGGCTGGTAATGGCTGTGCTTTACCCAATGCTACACCCATCCGCCATAGTTTCTCGAGTACTACACAAGGCATACCTCCTCTCTCTCCTAGTGAGATACCTCCAGTAGGGCTGCCGATCAAATGGCTGGCGGCTGGGCGTGAGCCCTGGCCAAAAACTTTGTTTTAGCCTCTTCTCCTCAAGCTCCTTCACTATTAAAAGTCATCCGTCCCACACGACCACGAAACCCGGCTCCTGATGCCATGAAGGACATTTCTCACATCGACCATACAAGATTTCAGAAATGCTTGGCTCTAACACGACTTTGGTCCAGTCTCACAGGCGGACGAGAGTGACCCGCAAGTTTGCCCTGTTCCCATCGAATGACGGACACGCTGCACCTCGAGTCAATGGGACATCGGTAAAACAGATCGAAATGCTGATCAAGCCTGACGGATCGTCGCAGAAGGATACTCTTCTGCTGCATCGCCGAAGACTGCCGATGGAGGGTGCTCTTTTTGCAGCTACTGCGTACATAACCGGAGTGTAAGCCGCGCAGGTGGGTCAAGTACTGGAGTACTTGTATCTGCCGTAGGCCGCGGTGCTTCTAGATCAGATGATTCAAACTGGGGACTGTTCCGCCGATGAGTTGATTTGGAAGAATCGTATTTCGGCGTGGGCAAGCCTTCACTTTCGCTCGCTGGCCGGCTTGCAGAGGATGGCATGGTGCGAACGTCATGCATACTCCGCGCTCGACACACATCATTGGACCATTATGCCGCAACCAAATCGCAATATCCGAAGGAGGCGCGAACTCCCAACTTTATGGGCTTTCGCCTGTGCTGAGTGTTGATCAAGGTATTCCAATAGCACGGTGGCTGGACCGGTTCCATATGAGAACTTCAGCTCCGAAAACTGGACCGATGGCACCAACTCAACCACCCAAGAATCTCTTGCAATTGCCAATATGGGTGTCTGCCGCATCTGGATAGTAGCTCCGCATTGATCATGCTGACGCCCTCGCTGGCTGCGTGCTCGGTCCACCATCTCAGGTTTGTACAATGCCTCGGCGAGGACTTTCTCGGTCATTGCTTCACTATCATGCATACGATGTGCGTAAAGCCGTTCACTCCAAGGCACGGGTGCTCCTCGCTTAGCTTTGCGCCGTCTTGAACCAGTCGCTTCGAGAAGCTTTGTGCTATGGTTCTCCACGATCAGAGTCGGGACTGACGATTCGAAGAATCAGCCCTGTACCACAACTTTTGGCGAAGATCGAACATTTTGCTGACTCCCAACGTTGGAGGCGTTACGCCAAGGATCGACAGATGCGGGCATCGCAGACAACATCTATTATGCAATCTGCAGAGCGCTGATTGTGGACAGGAATTGACGCCGTGACGTCGAACAGCCGTTGAGCAGCTGAACCGTATGTCGAGCAGATGCCTAAACCGGACGAGAGTCATGAGCATAAAAGGTGCATTAGCAGCCTATGCAAAGTGGTTCACAACAACCACTTCGACTTCTCCAAACGCAACACCAGGGACAGCTACAACGATACGACTTCAGGCTTCGAATTCGCTCTTGACTCACACATAGGGTCTTCGTCGCTTCGATCAGTTAGTCCGCCTTCTACTTCCTTCCTCTGTCACCCCAGCATGGCATTCTCAGTCAAAGGCGTTGTGAAATCTGTTTTGATGATTAGCCCACGCAGTACCCTGGTCCCTCCGGCACTCCCTCGTCGTCAAGAAGACTGTCGTCGATACCGGAGCTATGTCGGCGCAGCGGCCGTTCCCCTGAACAGCAGTCCAACAATGACAGACTTGCTTCCCCATCGAGCACCACCGGCGGCTCACGATCTCACTGATTCATACTGGCAAAAGGTAGCCATTTGGAAGGAGATATCCCGAGACGACTTTCTCAGCTATCGATGGCAGGCAGGTGTTGAACATTACATTGTCTTTCTTGGGTTCGACTAACCTCAAGCCAACAAGCAGGTTCGCAATACCATCGATCGTAAGGAGAAGCTGATTCAATTCCTTACGGCGATCCTGCCACCTTGGATCCCAGGACCTCGCAGCGCCCATGTATCCCGGGATGAGTTCCTCGAAGATGTCCACGAAGGCATGAAAGCCGCTCCGATGTCAGTCCGACTCACGCCGCACGTCCTCAGCGTGGCCGACTGGAACAACCCTTATGCGGATCCCATCCGCCGGCAGTTCATCCCTCTGAAGTCGGCGATGCGACCGGATCATCCAGCGTTATCTCTTGACTCCTTGCACGAGACGGAAGACTCCCCCGTACCTGGTCTCGTTCATCGCTACCCAGACAAAGTTCTCTTCTTAGGTGAGCTTCACAGCTCGCCTCGGAGAGGGCCTCGCTGACGCTTTGTTACAGCCACTACAGTCTGTCCAGTGTACTGTCGCTTCTGCACACGCTCATACGCTGTCGGCAACAATACAGAATCGGTGGTCAAAGTCTCGCAGAAGCCGACCCGCAAACGTTGGGAAGCCATGTTTGAGTATATTGAGAAGAATCCTTCTGTCCAAGATGTGGTCGTATCAGGAGGTGATGCATACTACCTACAGCCGGAGCAACTTCAGCTCATCGGCGAGCGTCTTCTTGCAATCCCTCACATCAAACGCTTCAGATTTGCAACCAAAGGACTCGCAGTTTGCCCAATGCGTATCACTGATCACAACGATCGATGGTCGGATGTGTTCATTGACATGAGCAACAAAGGCCGCAACTTGGGTAAGCAGGTCGCAATGCATACTCACTTCAATCACACGAATGAGATCACCTGGGCAACGGAACAAGCAGCTCGTCACCTCTTCGAACGCGGCGTGATAGTGCGTAATCAGAGCGTGCTGTTACGTGGGGTGAATGACACTGTCGAGACGATGTCCACGCTAATTCGAAAATTGGCCGATCTCAACATCCAACCATACTACGTCTACCAATCTGACATGGTCCGCGGCGTGGAAGACCTTCGGACGCCTCTTTCGACGATCTTGGACCTTGAGCAGCAAATTCGTGGCACGATCGCGGGCTTCATGATGCCGGCATTTATCGTGGACCTGCCTGGGGGAGGTGGAAAAAGACTGGCGCACAGTTTTGAGCAGTACGATCAGCATTCCGGCGTGAGCACTTGGAAAGCACCTGGGGTTACCGGAGATGAATCGTTCACGTATCATGATCCGAAAGGGGAAGGTTTATTTTGAGAGTGGCCACGAAATGCCACTGTCTGGCGCAATGGAGGTTTAGTTCTTCAGCTAACAAATGCAAGATTTACGTTCTGCACACTACTCATCGTCTCTTGAATTGAGTACTTTGCTGAGTTCCTCTTTCGTCACACAAGTATTTTCTTCAGTCTCTCCGAGGCTCCGTGAGTTCACATTGTATGCATACTCGCCCATCTTCGAGCTTTCGAATCTGCTGAATCGATCGGTCAGCTTCCGGCTACTCCACAGTGACACGCAAGTCCGTTTGAGCAGGCTCGATCATCATCAGGTAATTGAGAAGATTGTTTATAAGCTGGCTTTAAAGCATTGCCAACCAGCAGCATAGCGGCTGGCGGTCTTATGGCCCCAGCTGCTGTCATCATGAGTGGGAGAAGGAATGAGAGGATCTTGTCTTACCTGACATGGTCGCAATGGCCTGCGGAAAGGTAATGGAGTGCTGGGAGTTAGCACACAGTCTGCAGTACGCCACAATGAAGGAGGATGCATGAGGTGAGGTTGTAGAAGTCCAAAGGAAGTCGCGATGCTTGAAGGATTTCGTGTGAGGAAGGTTTCGGTATCACACGGCCCGATGTCCCGCTAGAACTACCTTAGTTCTAGTGTATGTACGGACGACTGGTAGAACAATAGCTGCAACAACTCGTACTCGGGTATGCTAGGATGTCGGACCGCCGCGCGACAAAAGCAAAGAGGTAGGTATAGCTACCTAAACGTAGTAATAAGATAAAAAGTCCCTGTTTACTACTATACTTTCGGTCGAGCGGAGCAGGGCAGAGAGAATAGGCTAAAAGGGAAGAGGGGGGGGACTCTATATAACCTTAAATTTCCTAAT
>JYJE01005355.1:0-54233 GCA_000983655.1 Zymoseptoria brevis | reverse complement strand
ATTAACTAGCTAGCTACTAGTAATGCCGATAATAAGGCTAAGGATAAGGGCAATAGTACTAAGGATAAGGGTAATAGTACTAAGGACGACGACATAGAGCCCTTCTATCCTTAATAGCTTAATCTAAGGCTCTATAAAGCCTTACTATAGCCTTCCTTACTACTATATAGTAAGGGAAGCTATTAATACACCGACAACGAGTTAGATTAGGCTCTTAAAGAGGGGCCTAAGGTAGATAGCGGTATTAGCTACTTCTAAGCTATTCTAAGTCGATTACTGCCCTTAGAAGTAGTTTCTTATTAATACTTATTAATTATTCTTATCTAAGCGACGCTTCTTATTAGCTAGTGAACTTACTGTCTTATTTAATAGTAGTAGTAGTAGTAGAGGTATATAGCCCCTCTCGGTAAAGCTAGCTAATAAACTTTATACGGATTTTATAATACTACTACTATTTTATACGAGCGCTTTCTTCATCGCGTCTAACTAAACCGAATGTGCTCTTTAATATGGCCTACTCAGAATGTTAATAGCACGTGTGGTTGTTAAGCAATGTATTAGTGTTGTTGGAGGGGGGAGTGCCAAGGCGCTACCAAACACGGGGCAATCCAACAACCTCCTTGCACACGTTATATGCTACCGTGCAGCAGCATGGTCCTCGGCGCAACGAAGCTTCGTCCCATTCGACGGAGGGTTGTTGAGGTACAAGGTAGGCTTGCTCATCGCTCAGTGCTGTGAACATATGTGTTCAGCGCTGAACGTCTTCTGCTTTTCATGCGTTGCAACGTTCATGCAGATGCTCTTCTCGTTCGGACCGAGGTTCAAGACCATAAAAAATATAGGGAGAACAGGCACCGCTAAAATCCCTTGGCCATTGCCAAATAATGTCGCTTCCCGGATTCACCCAACAGGAGATCCAGCATTTGTTACAGCAGCTAGATGCACAGCAGCGAACGACCTTTCAGCGAATGACCCAAGAACAGAAATTGGCGCTTTTACAGCAGCTGCAAGACCGGCAATCTTATCGTGTCTTCAGACCAGAAATGGACTCGGCAGCTCACGATCCCCTTGATCCCGTGAAGCGGTACCACGATGGTGTATTCGTGGAAATCGATCGTGCACGTGGAAAGGGAACTATGTTCCACGTCACTGGAGATATCATCGCAGCCAGCGGCATGAGATACGAGGAGAGGAAGAATTGGACTCCCGGACAGTCATCGCGTTTACATCGCAAAATGCCAATTGGATCCGTGCTTGCGGCCGACATCAGGTCCGGAAGGATCAGCTCTGTCCTGCGGTCCTTGCCGACACCGACGAAACAGCAGGGTGTCAACTTTTGGAAGAAGGGTCGCTCTGCACCTGGAGAGATTGAAATAATCTGGACCAAAGAGGATGGGGAGCCATATGGAGATGGCGAGCGGCGGAGGCCAGTGATGAAGTGCAACGAATGGACAGATATTGCAATCCAGACACTGCGCAGCCGAGGACTGCTGCGCCCTGTGGAATGAATTTTGTGCAGATCCTCATCGAATCGCATCTGGGCAAAGTTAGATCGTGCTTTTGTCGAGATCGCATCGTGATGTTTGGGTCCGTTGCTTGTACCTTTCAGGTGAGAGACTGGATCACCGAGAATCTTCTTCACTTGCTGTTGCTTTTCTCCGGTCTTTGCACCACCTCATCGCGCTGAAGTAGGTATTGCTTCGCCTCCCAGCTCGCCGCGAACTTGAAAACACATTCCGAGTGCATCAAATACGCATGTCTCTGTCGAGCATACGCATCATGGCCGTTTTGGCAGGCCATACCTGCAAAAACTGTTCAGTACGCCAGCACCAGTCCTCTTCCCAGGAGACAATATCAAACATGGAGGATGCGCAAAAGAACTCCCAAAAGTCAGGATACCAGCCCGCATACTCCCAGTCCACAAGTGCAACATTGAAAGATCGCGCTCCTCCCTCGCTTGAAATCTGTTCGAGCAAGATGTTCGTCTTGTGTAGGTCCGAATGAGTCAATGTGGGACGAAAACTGCCGAGGACGTTCCCAAGATGAGCTTCAAAGTGACGGACTTTGAAGTCCGGGCGGTCGTTGCGTTCCACCAGAGCTCGGAAATTGTCTGTCAAGGCAGTAACGAAGGCGGCTTCGCTGTGGAATGGTCCGAGAAACTCCTGATCATCTTCCTTCTGGCTGTACAGCAAATTATGGCATACACCGCCTTCGTCCAACCCTCCAAAGAATTGAGGCCATGGGCATTCGGCCTGCCGCATCGACTCGAAGATTGCGCATAGCTTGATAGTAACCATGTCTTTCTCGAGCTCGGTCAACAGAGGCCACACTGTGTCAAGTTGCTTGCCGGGCACGCGCTCCATTACCATGAATAGCTGTTCGGCGTCGTAATACATCGCATATAAGCGGGGTGCCGGCACATCAGGAACATGTTTTTCCAGGTAAATCAAAGTCTGGCCTTCCCGGAGATAAGCACCTCCTCCAAATTTGACAATGATGCTGTCGCTGAACGCTACAACTTTCGAGGTCTCGCGATCGCATAAGACGTTGGTGCAGGCCCGGATCTCGTCCGCAGTTGGTAAAGTCGGCACCGTGTGGTTCGTGAACGGAAGGGTTACTGGTTCCCACATTGTAGTGAGATGAACTTTCGAAGCAGAGGGTGAAAAGTCATCGGTAATGGTGTTGAAGGTCGGCGAGAAGGATGTCAGGAACGTGGGCAAGAAATGTTCAGCTCTTTCCAACTTAGTAGAACTAACACAACATCCCTGCAAGATCTTCCTTCCTGGTCCGAGAGACGCCGGTGCGAATGTTGGCACTTTGTCTTCCGGTATTCCAAGGCCACCGGTATTGCCTTTCGTCTACAATGACACGGTTGAAACGATCCAGCAGTTGGGTGCATCAATCATAGCGGAAATCAACTCGACCGCCGAGCATATTTTGGCAAGCGTGGGTTCCCCAGACGCCGCGACTTTCGAAAACACGGTCCTGCTGTGGCTCCAGTTTGAGAATGAATTCTACGATCGATCCTCGCCGGCTGGATTGTACGATGCCGGGACCGACCAAAAGCTCGCGGATGCTGCAGACGAACTCAGCCAAAACATCACAGCCGCTTTGGCCGATGTCTTTACACGCGACGACTTCTTCCAATTGGTTGACCATGTGTATCAGTTCAACACGACCACGAATGGCGCTGCTCTGGGCGAAGAGGACCGGATCGCCCTGGCGGGTGTGTGGCGCGATTTCTCCAAAAATGGTCTGAACATCCCGGTCGGTCTCGAACGCAACGCATTCCACAATATGACGGATCGCATCGAAGCCATCGAGAAAGAGTTCTACGCCAGTTTCAACAACGAGGTATACGCATACTTTACGGCCGACGAACTTGAAGGTCTACCTGCAGAAGACATCCAGTCATTGCCAAAAACCACTGGCGAATATGCTGGAAAGCTGAACGTCAGCTTGTTCGATTACGCTGAAGACATCCTCAACTACTGTGTCAACGAGACCACGAGATACACGGCGCTCCTCGTGACATTCAACTCGAACCCGAAGGACGTTTCGCTCCAGCACGAGATCGTGGAATTGCGATTGAAGATTGCTCAGCAATTCAACTATACCTCTTACGCAGATTTCACCACATCAAATAACGTTGCTGGATCAGCGAAAGCAGTGGACGACTTGATCACAGATCTCCAAGTCCATGTCAGCCCGCTTGGAGAGGATGAGCAGGAAGCTCTCAACGCATTGAAAGCGCAAGACAAGAATATCGTGGGCGCTATCGGTAAAAGCGACATATCCTACATGTGGGATGAGTGAGTACTATTTCTCTGTCAAGTGGAGCTGAATCTGCTATCTGTCCGAGAGCACGATTCAGACTTGAATCTAGCCCATTTTTGGGGCAGTGACGGCTGACACCCTCTCAGAGACTACTACACCAAAATTCAAGACAAGGCCGCCGATTTCGACTCCGATCAATACGCCGACTACTTTCCCATCAATATCACGGTCCCTAAAATCCTGGAGTTTTACGGCGAGATTTATGGACTTCGATTCGATCGCATTCAGGGCCAGGACGCCGACGAATTGTCACCGACCGGTAACGGCAGCGACCTGGTGTGGTACCCAGACGTACAACTCTACGCAGTGTGGAACAACCAGGCGTTCATAGATGCGTATCCCGCTTCGAGTACAAATGGTGGATGAGTTGGCTACTTGTGAGTGTCCTGGGCTCTTTTGAATCCGAGACATCGCTAACCCTTTTTCGTCTCTTCGTTTCAGGTACCTTGACCTGTTCCACCGCGACGTCGGCAACTCTGGCGCGGGCTACATGCAAAGTGTCCGCGCCGGGTTCATAGACGCCCACGGCTGTAGACATTACCCAGCGGCTGCCGCCTTTGGCTCCTCCCCAAAATCCGACAACGAGGATGAGATGCCGAGCCTCATAGCCGATCCGACGACCATTCTCCACGAACTCGGGCACTGTATGCACCATTTAAGCTCCCGGACCAGCTACGTTCGTAACTTTGGACCAGACGGCGTTCCGGTGGATTTCGCTGAGGTTTGTTATGTCCTTTGAGAAGATGTTAGAAAAGTCTGACAACCATTAAGTTCCCAAGCCAGCTCATGGAGCACTGGGGTTATCAGCCAGAAGCCTTGAAGGTACGTTATGAGGACAATTCTATGCGCCATGTGTTATTCTGACTGAACCGTGCAGCGCATCTCCTTTCACTGGTCGCATTTCTCACCGCAAGGGGCTGCCGCGTGGAGGAAAACACAGAACGACACTACCGGTACCATTCCGCTTCCCCCGGCGACCATTCCCGAAGATCTTGTTGCGAAGTTCGTGAATCACACCGCAAACCAGGCGGGTGGCCAGGCCCTGTTCCAGTTCTACTTGACTCGCTACGACCAGGCCCTTTATAACATTACCAGCCTTGATGTTGCCGCAGCACTCGACGTGGACGCGCTGAGCAATCAGTTGATGAGGAGCGTTACCCTCGTGCCTGACTATAGTGACGTCGGCCTGGGATACGACTGGGGCCACTTCGAAGTCCGCCAAACGTACACCATCAACGATGCTTACTCTGCCAACTATTACGCATATCTCTGGTGCAAGGTGTACGCCGACGACGTGTTCTTCACATTCTTCTTCGGAGAGAACTTGTTCAACGGCGAGATCGGTATGAAGTACCGCACCACTGTCTTGCAGCCCGGTGCCGCGAGGCCTCCGCTGCAGTCGCTCGAAGACTTATTGGGCCGCGCGCCAAGCACTGATGGATACTTCAGAGGATTGGGACTTGACCCTTCTGCGCCATCTGGTTCTTGAGTCTGGTTCTTGAGTGATCTTTATACTACGCTGCGAATGTGTGCGCTGGTGGACTTTGCTTGACGTGTCTTGATTTTGCGCTGAGCTCATAACCTTAGCGACCTCTGCTTCTCTTGGGTCCTTCCGAATCAAATTTGAAGTCCTTCTGGACCTTGTCATCACTAAACTTTCGCTCACAAGCACAATGGCGTCCTACAGTCATGGTAAGAGTCCCGAAACAGACCCATCGCCTGCCCAGATTCTGTGGCTTCTTTCCCAGATCTCAGGTCGTTGACGGGAGTATTGGCCACGGCCACGAGCTTCACACATCACAGTTTCGATGGCATACGCATGTGTCCAGTACCACTCAGAAGACTATCACTGTTCTTGAGAGTGACTGACGAGACGATAACAGGGAAATGCCGTCTTGCTCGCATTGAAGGACAAGTTCGGCCGTCTCGTCACTGCACATGTCCGCACAACGATACGGACGAACGGTCGGGTCGTTGGAAAGGCGCCAAGAACTTTTCGCAAACCTCATTGAGAAACGTCAACGATAATATCGAGACTGCGCAAGAGTGTTGGTGCCATAGCCCGATATGTTTGCTACGACACTATAGTACAACAGTATGTGGAAAGGAATATGGCCATAAGCGTAGGAGAGGTATGAATGTCTCCGTGTGTTGCGAATTGAAAGTGTCCTGACAGAGGAATCCAGATCCGATTGAGCCGCGTTGAACGACGGTTGATGACAAGAGACCGAGGAGGTGTTCTCAGAGCTCATCCGTTGTGTGAAGTGGGGCAGAGTGGCTTCGCGTTCTGCAGCTCCGGGGGAGGCGAGCTACCGCCGAAAATGCAGCAGGTGTGTCCTTCGGAGTCGGTGTACCAGCTGTTGCCGTCGCCGCCAGCGGCGTTGCAGGCTTCGCCTCCGTTGGTGATCTGTATGCAAATGTCAGAGATGTCAGAGATTCAAGCAACAGCGAAGCGAGAGCGATACCTTGCAAGTACAGCCTTCCCCTTCCTTGTAGATGACTTGTTGGCCGGGGCTACAGAAATAGTCGGTCTCGCACGTGTTTTGGTCCAAGCCCTGGGGCTGTTGGGAACGGTCAGCTGGGAAGCAGGTGGAGAAAGGACGATGTGGCTGCTTACCATGCGGCGATGGACAGAGCGGAACTTCATCTGGGCGAATTCGTCCGAGACGACGTGCCTGACGACGAGGCTGTCCGCGGTGGCTGCGGCGAGAGTGGCCAGAGTGGCGATGGCGAAGATGACGGACTTCATTTTGAAGATTGGTTGGATGACTGACGTGAAAGTGGTTTCGAAACTGGTGTGAAAATTGAATGTGAAATGAACAAATGAGTGTGATTGGAACGAAAAGTTGCAAAATGGCGAGGCAAAAGAAACGTTCTTACGCTGGCGTCTTCCCATATAATATACTTCCCTCCATGCCCCTCCAGCCTTACAGTTGCCATTCCTCTACCCAAATTGCAATTTCTCATAGCGTGTCTCTTGCAATGCGAGCGTTAGCGCCGGCTTCAGGGAACCATGTCCATTGGGACCATGATGTCGTCGACTGGTCTAGACAAGCAGCGGTAGAGTTCCGAACTTGCATTGGCTCAGAGTTGTCAGTATGCTGCTCAAGGGTCTGGAACCAATCCAGGGATTCTATGCACAACATCCGGAGCGCATCGGCATGGTCACCGCCTCATTTTTCGAGATTCGCACAAACAGATGAGCCGATCGACTCCAGAACTCACCGTGCGAGACCGCAAACAGGGGATCGTCTCATTCGAGTGCTCTTTCTAACCACCTCAGTTCTCGCGCCATCTAGACCGCCCAAGAGCTTCCGCATCCCCTAGTGCTGACAGAGCTTTTCCCCGACGAGCCAGTACGAGCCCGAGATTGCAGCGACGTCCTTAGGACTCCTGGCTTCTGTCCTGCAATTTCTTGTTTCCTGGATTCAGATGTTTCGTCCCTAGTCTGCAATGAACGTCCCTTGTCCGCACTGCCTCATCCCCTGATCTGCAGTTCGATCTGCCGGCAAACGCGACCTGCTAGCTTTTGCTTGCGGAGACTGTCGGCAATAAAGGCGGTGTTAGCTTCCAATGTTCTTTCTTCATATTCACCTGGACGCTTCCTCAGACCGCGAAAGGATTCGATCGATGAACCGTCGACTCCTTCAACAAGATTGATGGTGTTGTCGTGCGGGGCTTGGAGCGCAGCGGCGCCAGCGGGGAGACGAGCGCGGACAAGGGCTCAGACCGCCGGAGCCTGTATCCTGCTGTTCCGGTGGCATCGACATCATACGATAGCATGGCATCAGCTTGTCACGAGAGCACGGTGCGGGTCTTCCGCGGATGGCGTGGAAGGGGCAGTGCAGACCACGCACGCTTGACGAATATCTCGATGAACAATGGCACTTCATGTCGACTTTCCGGCAGATTGTCCGTTAGCTGTGGTCGCCATAGGATGACGTTGGCCATAGATCTACTCGTCCTGCGAGGCTCGTTGTTCCACCTTCCTGGCCAAGTTGATACTGTACGTCAGTGACGTCTTGATTCTGTTGAGAAGTACCGCATGTTGGCATTACGCGTCTCGGTACTCATGTCCCTTCGAAGAAGTCCCTCAGAGCTGATGTCAATGCCATCGTTCTGGCCGCCTCATCTTCGAAGGGTGAACAGGTTCCAGCTGTGATGCTGACAGTCGAGGTAGAATTACAGCCACCGGCAAAGCTTCGGCAATCACTGCGGACAGCGCTGGTTCTACACGTGCTCTTCGTATTCCGACCTCTCCGAATCCTTCTCCGTCGTTCTTTTCGTCTGTACAATGTCTGACTTGATGGAACGGCATTGCTGTTGCCCTGGCGCCTCCGTGTCGACCTCACGACTGGCCCGAACACCGCAAACCTGCCAGAGGATGCCCACGACCAGGTCTTTCGTTTGGTAAATGCCACATGCCTCCTCCACCATTCGAAACTGCGCCTCGTCTCCAACAGTCGGGAATGGGCATGATGGCAAGCAGCATACATTGCAGTTATACGAACTTTGCAAGACGTCGTCAGCAGGCTTGAGCGATGGTCGCGGCCACGAGATGTACATCGAGATATCAACAAGTCCTTGGCAGATGGCCTCCATTCAGGACCAAGAAATACAGAAGGACCTCGATCAGAGGCAAAACTTCAGGACGGAACAACACGGTAGACTCCGCATGGACGTGGAAGATGATCGCTGGTCGATTGAGCCTCAAAGTTGGGCGGATGATGGTCTGATAACGAATGATGCCAGGCGATCTGTGGCAAGAGACTTGATTGAACCACCCAATATGTTTCATGCAGATTCTAGCAGCCAAGGAGAGCTGAGGGATGTGATCTCGTTTGTCTCAAAAGGCGATGACGGAGCGACCGGGTCTGCGGAAGCTGTAGTCGCCAACGTGCCTTTCCCAGGTAGTATTGCAGGCGGGAGAAACGAATTCAAAGCCAGATGCTTCGAGGCAGTATGAATCTTTTCTCTTCATTCACTGCAAAATATGTGTCATGTGAACGATGCGCCGCGCAGCTCTTTCCTCTCATGTCGAGATCTCGAAAACGGGCATCTGCCACCACCCGCGTCACTTCCGAATCCGTTTGCGACAACAACATCTCCACTTCCACTACACAAAACAAAACAAAACAAACAACTTCCACACCGCGTTTCAGCCTGAACACCATCGATGAACCACCATCGTCTGCGCCGCGGACTCATCGCTTTGGCAACCTCCTTCTCCGGTAAGACACGACACGGCCATCAAAAAGGGGCCCGGCAGCGTCCCTACAAATCTGGTCCCATTTCGACATCTTGGACCGATCTTTGCGACACCGATACCGACGAAGAACCCATCACGAGCAGGTCCATCATGGGCGGCAAATCCAACAAGTTCGATTACACGAACAGGGCGAATTCGGGAGCCGCACTTGGCCACATCATCGCACGGGATTTGGAAAAGGAAGCGACAAAGGCAGCGCGCGGTGCGGAAAGGAGAGATTCAAGAGCGCGCAAGCGGAGCGGTAGCGGAATTGGCGGTCAAGATGAAGTTTGCCACGGCGGTCACATTCTTGACCTGAAGGTCCCTGGGAAAGAGCTCGGCGATGAAGGCGTGATCGCGATGGCGGAAGGCCTGGTGTCTGTGCTGAGTGAGGAGTCAGTCGCAGCGAAGATTGCGCTCGAAGATCTTGTGCTCTCCGATAATGCCATCACGACCGTATCGCTCGCGCGATTGGCACCAGTCATTGTTCTGGCGAGGTACAGTCTCAAAACCTTGAATCTTGCAAACAACAAAATCAGAGTCGAGATCGATCAAGAAGCGGCCGCATGGGAGCACTTCTTGCGCGCGTTCAGAGGCTGCTACAAGCTGCGCCGGCTGGACCTGAGTGGCAATCCCGAGCTTGGTGCGAAAGCGATGGAAATCTTTGCCCGTGTGCACATGGCCGAACGACACATCACTCCTATGCCCGCTGGCGGCGAGACATCGGTGATCTCCTTGGCAGAAGAGATGGGTGAACAGGCGGAGGTGGACACAACGACCGAGATGACAGCCAATGCTGATCCTATCAACAACCT
Organism: Zymoseptoria brevis; assembly: GCA_000983655.1. NCBI lineage: Eukaryota > Fungi > Ascomycota > Dothideomycetes > Mycosphaerellales > Mycosphaerellaceae > Zymoseptoria > Zymoseptoria brevis. The sequence continues at coordinate 44,333 of JYJE01005355.1, read as the reverse complement.
CATGGCCCAAGGGACTGTACTTAAGCGGCGATGCGGTCTGCGGTCGATTCCCTACATCACGCTCAACAACGTCGGCTTGACAGACCGTGGGGCGATGTTTTTGTCATACGTTCTGGAGGAACACTACTATCCGAGTCAACTCATCGATGATCTCAATGCAGCGCTGCCAGGATCGAACATTGCAGCCTATCAACAGGACACGAACTTCAGCGGCATCGACTGGGACGAGCACGAGCCGGGCTTGGGCCGGGATGGTCTTCACCTTCTGAAGAAGACAGAGCTTTTCAGGCGACAGACCGTGCTCGAAGACGACCATGGCACGCTCGCCTCTTTGGAGCTGACTACCCACACGTCTCACGGGAGCGAGAATCACCCGCCAAATGGGTCTATCCGAGGGTCCGTCGACCGGCGACATTCGAGAGCACTTCCCGGTGACCGCCGCACAAGTATTCGCTCCATCAGGACCGCTGATGGTGGAGAGCACGAGCTTTCAGACCTTGAGAGTGCTCGTAGGCGACTTCAGCGCTCGATCATCGCCGCCGACGGAGCGTGCATTGTTGATCTCTGGCGCACGGGTCTCCGACTGGTAACGTCGTCAAGGGTACTCAGTGGGATCGGTCCACTATCCCGCAATTTACAGAGACTCTACTACTCCGGTCCACCACGATTCGACTTCGCTCAAACTGGCACGGAAAAGAGTGTTGCAGCTCGTCCAGTCACTCCCAATGCTCCTGCGATCGAGGTCACTCCATCATTCGACAGCGGCCTGAGCTCGCCCTTCGCGCAGACTAGAAGGCCCAGCTGCACTTCGATCACAAGCTCTACTTCCGGACTTGCTCCCAATGTACCAGAACAGCCCCTGACCGACGTTACCAACACTCCGGAAACTCCCAAACGGAACTTCAAGCCACATCGCAAAGGCGCCTTTAGTGACGGTAGCGACCTGCACGCCGTGACTCAGAAGCTCGACAGCCTGCTCGTGCGCTCTCACAACCCGCAGCGCTTCGTGCGATGGCAAGAGGAGCGAATCGCAGCGGAGCCGGATATGAAGCGGACATTCCGGGACACGAGGGTGCCCAGCCACTTGCCGGGTAGCTTGAGGGATCGCATTGCGGAGATCAGCGTCTCGGAGAACGAAGTGGCCTTGCTGTCCGAGCAGCAGCGTCAGGATGCCATCAAGTGGGGACGGACCAGGAGGAACTTCGAGACGGAGAAGGAGTGGAGGAAGATGGCGGACAGCGCGCAGGTGTGGACGCTGCTGGAGAATATCGGATGCTTGGACTATCACAGAGGCGAGTAGAGTCATGAGACAGTGGGAGAGGAAGGCGCGGGATCTTGGGCATCTCGTAGAACTGGTATACGCTAAATAGTCTCGAAACCAACGAATCTGATCCTGACATGTGAATTTCAGTTGCAAATCTCCCTCTCACCCTCTTCCATCCCTTCCATAATCCTCGTCTGCTCCAAAACCTCCACCTCGTCGAAAAACTCCTGGTTCCTCCTATCCATCTCTTTGCAAGCCCACGTGATATCCACAATCAACGCTTGCCTCTTTGCAGCACAGCTGCTTCCATCGAATTTACCCCATAACCATTGCTGCTTCTCAAGAAATACACTCGTCGCCCTGGCCGCGAGGACTTTCTTCGCCGACCACTCCGGAGTTTGTCGTAGCAGGTTTGATGCGTGATTCTGCTGGAGGGTCTTCATGTCGCCGGTATTGTCCTTGACCGGTACAGGGGCGGTGCCGAGGTGTCGGAACGCGATCTCCTCGGATTTGCTGCTGCGGAGGGAGTTGTTGTTGTGCTGCAACTCCCAGACGATGGGCATCGGCCTGATGGGCGGGATGTAAGCTGGCCGTTCGATGATCTGAATGCGGTCCATCCAGGGTTTGTCCGGGGAGAGCATGTCGCACGGGAGGGTGAGTTTGAGTGTTGCGGGTGCTTTGCCGGCTGGGTAGAAGGTGCCGTTCTTTTGTTTGCGCCAGAGGCGAAGGGGGTTGGGTTGTGGGGTCATTGTTGAAGAGTCTGGTGGTGTTGACTTTTGGCTGCAGTTGTGAATGTGCAGTTGTGAATGAGGACGACTTGAGATGTGGGATTGAAGGAGGAGAAAGGAGGAACAGGGAGTGTGGGAAGGGGTTTGAGAAATATTGGCATTGCCATTTTCTCGTGGTCTGGTTTTCGGTCGGTAACTGTGGGTAAGCTAAAATCAACCAAAAGTTCAGGAGTGTCATGAGATTCCGATGGTTCCTGATTTCCATGCTTTCGAGCGCGTATTTGGGACCAAGATCTGACCGGAAACTGTAGTCAATTCATCATGATCAGGCTATACAGCGGTCGTTACGTTCTTTCCGTAAGTGCAACGCGGGCGATACCCTTTTAATGCCGGCATCAATTGGCAAGGCATAGCACCGTGAACGGACGCGGTGCTGCTTGTGCTGGCTGTGCTGGCTGTGCTGGTTCCTCTCTCTCTCTGGTTCTTTCGGTTCCGTGGATCAATATTGCCCATTATAATGACTCAAATGACAGTGAGTCTGGTCCGGACATGATCATGCCCTGGCTGGGAAGCCTGCGACCGGCGGTGTGCAGATTTTGACTTCGACAGTACCATACCTGTAGAGACAGCTGCTCGGATTGAGACTCCCTTGGTTGGGTCAATCGCAGTCACGCCCGGACGTGCTGGAAAAATGGCAGAGCATGCTGACAAGTAGAGTTCGGACACCCACGGTCTTCTCTCTCGATGCTCTTCTCATTTCGATACTCTCTCCCGCATCCTCGACCTCATCGACTCGTTAGACATTCGCACTGCATCTTGCGCGTCCCAGAGCCATGCCCGTCGAGACGAACGAACGAGGCTCCGACTGCAAGATTTCCAAGTTCGAACTCCGGGAAAGCCCCCACGGTTCCCACTACCGCTCCATCAATTCGGAGCTCAGCTTCAGAGATTGGCGCTTGATGTACTCCCGTGCGAAGGAGACGGGCTGGATTAACGTCAGCTGTGTTCCGAAACCCGTAGAGGAGACCGCGGTGGAAAAGGACAAACCCGTGGGTAGGAGCAGCGAAGTGAAGTCAGTCATCGAGCGCGCTCGCCACCGACACGCGGTCGAGACGAGTACCGAATTCGCCATGTCCGACTGTGTCAGGCCAGCCGTACTGCATGCCCCGTTGCCGAAAGAGAACTCGACTGGCCAGACCAGAGCCATGAATCCAGAGTCGTGGGGAGCTCATGGCCGTCACGAGGGTAAAGCTCAAAGCGCACACTACAAGGAGCCAGTGCCAGTGGCGCAGCATCAGGAACCTGGTTCCGCCTTTCAAGAATCGACCTTCGCTGCCATGCGAGTACCAGAGACCGGCTCGCTCGAACATCTCCGCCAGATGAGAGCGCGTGCATTGGCGACCAACACTTCCGGCATAGCAAATCCGATCCAAAGGGAGATTGCCAGGCGTCTTGTTCTTCAAGAAATGATTGCACGCCGACCAGCATGCTTCGATATTCATCGCAAGATCGAGGACTTTCTGCGGACGTCGAAAGGCAGTCCTGCGGAATGGAGAACTTATGTGCTCGGAAAACATTATTCTAAGCTGAAGTATAACGAGGCCGCGCATGGAATGCAGAAGAAGGGTGGAGCTGGGTCGAAGTCTTCCAACGTTAAACGGCGTTCGATTGCAAAACTCCATCAGGTGTTCAGCGGCCGGATTCTTGCCCTGTACAGAAAGGTCGGAGTGAGATCTGTGACGGTGAAGCCGTATACAGAAATCGCAAAGGCCATAAGGATGCCGGATCTGAGGTGTTCGATAAAGACGGAGAGCAGGGTAGGGCCGAGGAGGGAGGCGCTCATCCGTTCCGAGCAGAGGCAGCGAGACAAGATGCACGCGGCAATATCGTCAAAGCGAGCGGCCTGGAGACAGATGAAGTTGCAGGAAGCATTGGATCGGTATGTGAACTTCGAGGGCACATCCGCTTGATGATGGAATTGTGCGCCATTTTGATGGAATGTGCTTGAAGTGGAGGAAGGAGTTGAAGTCGGGACTCGGGTGGCCGTTGGAGATTTTAGTAGTTCTATTAATAGATAGAGTATACAACGGAGAATGAAGGCAATTCTTCTTGCCTTCAAACATCACTTCCATCTTCCAGTCGACACACATTAATCACGTTCTCCAGCAGGCATTGTGCAGTGGTCACCTGCGCATAAGGTACATTTAATTCCCTGTGAGATGTAAAGCATGCGGATGGTCGGCATGGCAAAAGCAACAGAAGGAGCGACGAATGTGACAAGAATAGCAGGAGGAATCCTCCCTTGCTCGTACGCCTACACCATAGCATCGAGTTGATCGGATCGGGAGCTGCATGATAAGTATTTGCTCTTCACATCAAATTCTCAGCTGTCTTTTGATCCAGAAGCGACGATGATGCTCTCCATGGATCCACAACCTGAACAGGAATTGCACACCGGGCTCGCAAACTTATACCAGACGAAGCAGTATTCAGATCTGTCTCTTTTCGGTCGAGATGGCGTCGAACAGCTGGTACACAAAGCGATTGTGTGCCCTCGCTCGCGATTCTTCGGGGCTGCTGTCCAAACACGCGGATGGGATGTGAGCAATATCAGCAGCGATATTCGGCGTGCACAATACTAACGCCTCTATCATTCATAGTCAGACATCATACACCGCATTGAACTGCCCGAGGAGGACGAAATTATCAGGCTAGTTATCGAATACCTATACCTTCTGAATTATCAAGCGACCACAACCGCTCCCGCCAGTGCCAGGTTTTCAAGCAAATATCGTGCGAGCAGGACGTCCAGCGTGCGTTTGGATGCCATCGACTACGGGCAGATCTATGGCATGTCAGCTACGTGTGCATTTGGAGGCCCGGATTCCTACCCACAGTCAGGAGTGATGAGAGCATCCGGGCACTTGTCACGACCGAACACGGCCATGGCAGCTCAGGCATTGCCACTCATCACCAGCAATTGCCATACGATGTCGCAAGCTGGGACTTGGTCGTTGTCCAGCTCTGACAGGAATGCGCCCTTTGGCGTTCCGCAGCCCTCACCGCACGCCACTGTCGAGCCTCATCTTCTCGTGCATACCAAGCTATACGCCGCAGCTACAAAATATGGCATCGATGGACTGAAGGCGTTGGCGATGAAAAAGCTCAACATTCAGCTGACACGTCACTTCGATTCGGCAGAGCTGGCGGATATGATCCATTTCGTGCGAACGGAAGACCTGGCTGGAGATGAGGGTCTGCTGGAGGCCTTGGCGAACGTTCTGAGCTGGCACCCGGTGCTGTTGGACAAGCATGATATCGAGGTGGCTGTAAAGGGATGCCCTGGGCTGGCTTTCGAGATGCTCAAGCGCGGTAGAGAGCCAGTGTATGGCCATTGACCACAACATTGCAGACAGAGCTGAATGCGTGGCCCGGACCACTTGAGATCTGAAACATTGCTAAGGGTGTTCACCCACATGTCTTCACATGTCGCCAATCGCATGCCCGGATACGCATGCGCCGTGGAGCACACGCCGTCTGTCCCTCTTAGGTTCAGACCGTGACTCAACTTCTTGCCAGCTTCACACCTCAACAACAACAACTCCCAGGTGATATATCCAGATCTGAAGGACTACCATACAAGTCCCACATCGAAGTAAACAAGACCAAGATGAGCAGATCCAGATCCAAAACTGGAGACATGGCGCTATTCTGGGTTCCTGATGGGATTGATGACGAGGACATGCCTCTCTTCATTGATCAAGACGACTGGGCTCCCATTCATGAAGCTGTGGCTCCAGCAAGATACGACACGGTCGAGCTGTCGACAGGGAATTTGCAGAATGGCATGATCGAGTACGGATTCTTCCTATTCGGTGAGCTGGCCCTTAGATGATATTGTCTTTAGGCTTTGCTTCACTGGCGAGCTTACCGACTTCACCATCATATGCGGCGCAGACGTCTATCAAGTCCATGCGGTGGTGCTGGTGGGTCAGTCCACCTTCTTCGGGGCGGCTGTTCTTGGAGGCTTCGAAGAAGGGACAATCAAGACCATGCGGCTGACTCCGATGGACGACGAGCTCGACTTCTTCTACCTGCAGGACTACGAGTTCGAGGAACCTTGCATGCCCAGCCGCAAGAAAATCAAGCTCACCATCAACTCCGGCAACGGACATGTTCTTGGCAAGCAGCAGCTGAAGCGCACCCCCAGCGACGACATGATCGGTCATGCTCGCGTGTTCGCCATCGCGCTCAAGTACGGCGTTCCAGCTCTCAAGCGAGCCGCCGTCGACAAATTCCAGAGCACCATCAAAACTCATTGGTCGCACAACGACTTCCCCAGCGTCATTGAAGAGGTGTACAGCTCCACACCAGACGAGGTTCGAGAGCTGCGAGAAGTCGTTGCTCGGACGATCTTGAAGAACCCAAAGTCGCTGCGGAGCAAGGAGGTCGAAGCAACGATCCGCAGCATCGACGGGCTGGCATTTGACCTGCTGAAGTTGAAGACCAACAAGTGAAGCGACGGCTTCAGGCTCGCGCACAATGCAAGTGCTCACAGCAGACGAGACACAGGCTCGGCTGCTTTTATGGAGAATGATCATGGTAACAGGAACCTGGTCGGCGATGATCTCTGACATAGTCCGCCTTTTGTGGGTTAAGGATACGCATGAAGCAACATGCAAGCGGAGGATGCAGATACTATGGCGAAATCGTGGTCAATTAGCGTAGTAATCCACCGCTTCGTTCCCATACCACTTCAACGCCACGTCTTTGTGACTCCTGATCCATTTCCTCAGCTGACTCTCCCCGAGCGAATCCCATCTCGGATCGAGAAAAGCCGAAACTCCCTCATCCATCTGCCCACTATCCTTCCGCAACCTCCGAACATGCTCAGGAATGTATTCTCTCACCTCCGACACCGTCATGTCCAGCGGTAAACCCTGGAAGAAAGGGATCGAGTACCTCACGTTGCTCTCTGGCCCGGGTGCAATGACCCTGTGTATCGTAGCTTTGACTGCGCCTACGGTAGCGGCCTCGAACGCATTGCCGAAGTTCACGACGAAAGAGCCGGGGATGGGTGTTGCTGCGATCCAGTCACCGGAAGCGGAGAGGACTTCGAGACCTGGCTCGGATCCGACTTGGTAGAGAAATGTCAGCCAGCCGGATGAATCCTTGTGGGCACCCACACCCAAGTCTCCTTCGTTCCCTTGCGATGGTGGGTATCGAAGAAGCTTGATTCGATGCTGTGGAGGCAAGAAGCTTTCTTTATGTTCGAATGTGCTCGTGGTGCTGTCTGGAGGCATACGGCCGAAGAAGTGGTCAAATGTGCCGACTGGAATGGAGAAGGCCTCTTCGACGAGATGAACGAAACTGTACGACAGCTCTTGAACAGCGTCATGGTATTGCGTGAAAGCTTCTCGGAAGCCTGGTAGAGAGCTCTCCATGGGCCATTGATTGCCTCCTCGCAGCCTCCAGTAGAGCTTGGTGAAGTCTCGCCCATCTTGACTCCCAGTTGGCTGCTCGTCAAGCGCCTGTCCGGAACTTCCTGGCTCCTTATACACAACAGGAAGTTCCGTAGCGAAGTCAAACTGCTCTCTCAGATCATGCTTTCCCAGCGTGGTCTCCTCGGCAAAGCCACTGTATCCCAAGAAATGTGGACTATTGAGCTTGCTCAACGCGGCCTTCTCTTCGTTAGGCAGGGCAAACAAAACTGGTAGCAGGTCCGTCAGACCTGTTATAGTGTTCTGCTGTACACCATGATTCGTGATGTAGAGGAAGCCGACGTCGAACAAGGCGGATCGTAACTGTTGTAGCAAAGCGGGCTTCTTGTCCGGGTCTGCTGCCCAAGATAGATCGAGCACCGGGATTTGAGACGTGTCTGCCATGACTTTGAAGAATGAAGGCGACGGTCAGATTTCGACCGAAGCAAGATCGTAGAACTCCAGTCGACAAATGGTGCACGTAGAACCCGACAGGATGGAGTGTAAGATGATGGCGTGATCAATGTGGGTCTGCGGTCCTGCAAAGAGACGCTCAAGGTATGAACACCGCAGCGGATGTACACTATTCGGCGATGGTCTCTGGCCTGAAGCGTTTCACCCTCGAGGCCATACAGATCACGAATCAACAAGGAGAGAACCTCGTCGACCAGAGGGACCGGAGCATAGCGAGCAGAAGCTGCCTTGGTCATGAAGAATTCCCAAAGCTATGGCGCAAGACTCAATGACAGCACCACTACGGTATCACGCCTCGTCATGGCCCGATTCAAATAGGTCGATGTATCCATGATGGGTGCCGTGAGCGAAGTGAATGAAGTTGTTGGTGGTCGGTGCCGACTGATCCACCCCGCAGGATGCAGGACCCCTCCTTGTGACTAACCCAACAAAGACATCAACAACGTGACCGTTCCTCGACTGTACACCGCTTCTACCCTCCCAAAGACATTTTGGACCATACCGACTAGACTTGGATCTCTCAAGCTACACGAAAGCCCCGGCAGCTCCAACGCAAAGCTACCACCATGCAGAACCTCATCCACACCTTCATCGATCCGCTACGCGACCGCTTCGCTCCGATCTCTCACAACTCGACCTTTCGCGAGAACGGTCAGGTTACGCCGGAAGAGTTTGTCAAGGCCGGCGATTATCTCACATTCAAGTTCCCGAGCTGGAGTTGGCAACCCGCCGCCTCGCCCTCACAGCGCGTTGCACACCTGCCCGACGACAAGCAGTATCTCATCACACGCGGCGTACCATGCCGGAAACGTATCAAGGCGGATGACTTCGCTGGAAGTGCCTCGGGCGAGGATCAGCTCGTGCACGATATGCTGCAAGAGACGGGCGGAGAAGTAGGCGATGCGGACGATGGCTGGCTCAAGGCGGGTGGCAACAGCAGTGGTGAGGATCGGAGGGACGCTTCTCTCGTGAGCGATGTTAGGACTGTCGGTGATGATGGCAAGCTCGATGTAGCTGAGGAGGAAGAGGAAATTCCGGACATGGAGGATGAAGAGGAAGATGATGAAGCTATCATCCGCGATTACAGCAGCGCTGGGAAGAAGGGCGGCAATGATGGGTGAGTACATCTCTTGTGCTTGACGGAAAGACCTCCTACTAACCACTTTTACAGCCTCCGTAACTACACGCTGTACATCACCTATTCTCCATATTATCGCACACCACGCCTCTACCTCTCCGGCTACGACTCGAACACGAACCATCCTCTCCAGCCTATCAGCATGATGGAGGACATTGTTGGCGACTACAAGGACAAGACTGTGACTCTCGAGGACTTTAATTTCACGGATCCGCCTATCAAGACTGCATCCGTTCACCCATGCAAGCACGCCAGCGTGATGAAAGTGCTCCTCGACCGCGCCGATGCGGCTCTCAAGCTTCGCACTGAGAAACTCAAGCACGGCGGAAAGGCAGCCAATACTGGTATGGAGGGACTCGTCGACCAGACCGCCGCGCTCAATATCAAGAAGGACCAGACTGCCTCTCCATCGAAGGGCAAAGACAAGGACAATGAGGGCGACTGGGAGGTACTGCCGGCCGAGGACTCCCAGGAGGAGCCAGCCATCCGAGTGGATCAATATCTGGTCGTCTTCCTCAAATTCATGGCCTCGGTCACTCCAGGCATCGAGCACGACTTCACCATGAGTGTCTGACCACGCTCGGGTTCCCATGCCTCAAGCTTGGTATTTGATTGGATGTTGCTCTCTGCTGGTTTCGATTACCTGACAGAGACTGAATGGATGGAAGTCAAGCGACTGTGGGGCGGCGCGATTGCCGTTCTTGGTTTGGGATAGAATGGACAGCACAACGATTCGCTTTTGGTGGGGGGATCAGGACGACGTTTACGATTGCCACGAAGATTGCATAATAGCATGGTTGGAATGGCGTTTTGGGGACTCGCAAGCGGCGAGCAGGCGACCGTACAGGAGCTTGAGGTTTATGAAGTGGAAGATGAAAATGATTGAACATTCCTCGGCTCGTCTTGCGGCCTCTGGCTAGCGCAACTTTTGACCAGAACTCTCGTATTCTGGGAGAAGTCAGTCAGCCTCGTGTATCAAGACGTCCTACCGGAAGTCTTGACGGGGCTGCACCTTGCTCTCTGCGCTGACGAACCTGTTTCAAGAGAAGTCTGAAACGATGGCAGCGAAGCTAGTTTTTTTGGTAGGGAGGGTGCTTTTCGCTTCGAGCACGCCCCGCAGTCGGCAGGTGATGCCGCTCCTCCACCTCGTCTAGGAACATCTTTCTCATTGTAATCTTGTTCATCACGACACACACACTGCAGCCATCCTCTCCATCGTTTCATGATACCCCGTCGGTATGCCACCTGCATTCCGTCGGAGCATCGTACCTGCAACAGCGGCTCACTCACCTCGTGGATGCCCAACACCTTGCAGGTCCAACGGGCCCATATCCCGGTCCTCAAACACGATGTGCTACATTGACCAAGCAGTCTCCCGCCAACTCTTGACGACACGCGGCGACACCATCGCAGATCCCGTCGCAAAAAACGGGCTCATATCACCCTTGCTCGCGTGGACTACCCTCCCGCCTTACCGAGACTAGACCAGGGACTCTCCCTTTGGTCGGGGCATCTCAAACGGTCACTTACCAACGACCTTTCACCTCATTTCCGTCACCCACCCATCTCGTTGGTCTAGAGCACGCGCACTGCTGTGGAGCTAGGTTGCCATCCTGAGACGTCATATTGGCATGGGTATGTTGGTTTTGCGCCTGGCGGCCACGGACGGTGTACAACACTACTTGTAGTCCTATGGGTGAGTTGCATATCTTCTCCCTTATCCTCTTCATCCTCCACTTCGCTTCTGTTGGTGCCGAGACGATTGCAAGAGTGGAGAATCATTTGCTGAGACCTGTCTTGGGTTGGTCTAATCCTCTGGCGGTGTTGCTCTTCTTTCCGAATCCATACACAAACTTCAAATTCGCACACATATCTGAAGGAATCGGGACAACTCTTGCGCGACAGGATCTTTGGAAATACCGGAAGTGCAGCTTTCAGTTACGATTATCATATGGTCGCGGCAGACTGCGAAATATCACTTTGTCACAAGCTTGTTTGCTGGATGGTAGCAGCCTGGCGCTGATCGACGGGAACCTGCATCACAACGATTGGTACAACACAGCCGTCAGATCCACTACAAACACCACTCTGGGCCTCGCACCTACACCTCGAACAAGGTCGCAAGGATGGCCACTACAACCACAACAACACGTCAACCGGACTGGATGGCACGATCGGCGAAGCGGCGACACTTGGAATTGGGAATGATGCAGGTGCGTTGCGCGAGTCGTAGGAGAAGGGAATGTTGGGATCGTCGCTAACATCCAGAACCGCAGCAATCAAGCGAAACCAGCATCGACAAACAGACCCCTCGAGCGCATAGCACAAGCAACAGCACCACGAGCGACCACTTCCCGCACCCATCATCACCCGCGAGCAGCAGCATCTACAGCACGGCCGGCAGCAGCATGAGCATCACCTTCAGCGATGAGCGCCACGAGAAGCTACAAGTATGTCCAATACTCACTTCACCACAAGACCCGAAGCCGATGCTAATCGAAAAATTCAGGCGCTACAAAAACAATACGCCCTCAACGCCGCCCAAGTCCAAGCCAACGAAACCCGACTCCGCGAAATCCAAATCGAAGACGACCGAATGAGCGAGCGGCTCCAGTCGAAATTGAGCGCGGTGACAGAGGTGAACAAACAGCTCAGTGCATTACGGACATTGCTGGGAAGGGTGGATGCGGTGATGCAAGGTGATTTCGATGGGAATTGAAACGCAGTGAAGAATTGGTTTAGCGTGGCGTTTGGAGGTATGTTGATGTTGTTCTGAGCTCGGATGGATTGGGAGACGATCGGCTGACTTGTGTGCCCAGGCAATTGCTTGAGATACCCCCACGGCGATTTGGTTTTTCTGGCGTTCGACTTTGGAGATTCATCACGATGCTGGAGTTTGACTGGCTGTTTGCCACTTGCGCATCCTTCTTCTTGACCTTACACATACCATCGAACAGTTGATCATACAATCGGCTTCGAGCCACCGAACACATCTCCTCTCATTCGCTCAAATAATTCCCCACCTCCCTCGGCCTGATCATAACCTCTTCTTCGACCTCCTTCGACTCCCTCCCCTTGACCATCCGCTCCACGAACGCTCTCCACCCAGTCTTCTTCGCCCTCTCCCTTTCCTTCAACGTCCTCGCATCCGTCGCCGCCGAGAAAATCGGGAAATCCGAGGGAGAAGTGCGGTGATCGAGGATGGGCCACGCGGGCGTCATGTCGCGGTGGGAGAAGTTGGGGTGGATGTCGCGCTGTGGAGGACGGGTGTCAGTCAGCTGGCACGAAGCACGACGGTGGGAGTCTAGAGGTCCATGGAATAGCAGGAGAAGAGAGGGGGAGAAAGGTGCGGGCGGGAGGGGAGGCTTACTTCTGACTCGCCATCAGCCCAGCGGCGTTCGACTTCGCTGAATGAGGTTGGGATGGGCTTGCTGGACGTGAGAACCGCGAAGTTGGCGAGCAATGAGGTTGCTGTGGTTGAGAGACGCATGGTGAAATACAGGAGCGTTTGTCTGACTGCTCCAAGCTTGGTCGGGTCGAGACGCGAGCGAACGGAAGAAGATGCGCGAGGCAGAAGAACAAGAAGCGAAGGAAGTGGTCGGTAGCACTTATCCTCTCCTCTGCTACATTTCCGCAAGACAATTGCACCCACCCACCTGGTCCCAACACCAGCGGTATGCATTGATGTTCTAGATTCTGAGGACTGAGGTATGCCGGAATCTACACGCGCCTGCACGCGTAAGGTGGCGTTTTGACAGGTGAAGTCAAGCAAGGAGGCATGAAGACTTATCGCTCACATGCAATGCTGATACCCAATTTCATGTGATGGCTGGATCTTGCCTGACTACAACTGATACCCAGCGACGCATACTCGACTGGTGGTGCAGGTAGTCAGACTGTAATGATTCTTCATTGTAACCATGCACAGCAATGCAGTTGGCCTACTCTGCAGCCCATCCAGGGCGCTCTATTCTATGCTCTTTACAAATGCGTTTGTGCGCCTTGCTTGAACTTTCTTTTCCTTGTGGGTATCTCTTCTTCCGTCCCTATTCCAGGTTATCGCTCGCTTGTTCGCCATGCTCCGTTAAATTATGAAAAATGCAAATGAATGTCAATGCTTCGTCGTGGTCCCTGCCTACCTTACGAAGCCTTCCTCCCCGGAAATCCGCCAATCGTCCCAAACGGCGAGCCAAAGTTCGTGCTTGATTTCTTCTTCAATCGGATTCCGCCTTGTTCGAAGTCGTTGTGGATTTTAGCTTCGTGAATTTCTTGCGGAGACATGACACCTCCCTTGTCGGGTGAGGCAATGGGTGCTGGCGACGCGGTCGTGGTTGATAGCTGGTCGATGAGAGTGCTAGCCGGCGCGAGAGGAGTTTCGCCGAGTCTGAGGAAGGATATGTAAGTACGTATCAAGATGAGGACTTCGAGTCCGATGAAACGTACTTTGATTTCGAGCGCGGACTGATAGTCTGACTCTCTCGATCGGCAGGCTCGTTTGCAGGCGACGCGAGGCCTGGGCTGGGTTGTGCAAACACCATCGGTCTACTACTTTGGCCTTCCGGATCCTTTACAATTTGCTCCAACTTCTTCGAGAGCATCTCCAATGTGAAGTTCGATCCATCTGCCTGGTGTGGTAGCTCAGGCATGTTTAGCGGTCCTTTCAATGCAACGTCTTCGTCCTCCTCTTTCGTCTGAGACAGCAGAGTATTGATGTGTGTATTGGTCCTCGTTGGTGTGTCCTCCACATCGTCCAAAGACATGCCGGCCGGCGGTGGCGTGGGTCTTCGGGGTATCCGTATTGGTGTGTGTCCAGCATGAGTGCGGTTGTTCGGTGGTGGTGGTGAGAGACCGCCCGATCGATGTGATTCTGAGGGAGGAATCTCCTCGACTTGAAACCCATCGGCATCTTTGTAGGTCACTGCACTGGTCCGCCTGCTCAGTGCTGGAGGTGGTGTGAGCGCTATTGACTTCGGCGCGCATTCACGACGTTCGGCTAGTGGAGGTATGTTCTCGTCTTCCGCGATGGTAGGTAATGTGATTCCGCCATGTAGCGCGCGCGATTGAGGAGAGGAGATATCACCGCCAGGCGTGGTGATTGGCGATTTAGCAGGGCTATAGCAGAGTGTCAACGCATATTGTATGTAGTTGACTGGCAATTTGACTCACCTCCAATGATCACTGCTCTTAAGCAATTGTTCCAATGCCGCAATCCTGCCATGAAGTCGCTGCTTCTCCAATTTCCACACATCTCTTTCGGCTTGGAACGCCTCGTACATCTTCTCGAAAGCGTTGGCCTGGCGATCCACAATCACCTGGAGGTCGCGCTCGCCTGGCGTCGGCGGGCTGACAAAGCCCATATTGGCAGGCGACCCGGATGGACTTTGGCGACGTCGGTGTGGGAGGATCGGAGCGTAAAGGGAGTCGTTTGGCGTCTTCTCGAATGCAAGTGGCGGGCTCTTTGCACGGCGAGGTGGTTGCGAAGTCGATGCGGATGCGGAGAGCGGAGAGAGAGGTGGATCGGTGGAGGCGGTGGTGGGAGGAGAAGGGAGCGACATTGTCAGAAGCAGAGTCGCGTGTAATGCCGGCGCATGGGTGGTGGATATGAAAGGCAGGGGCTTAGTTGGGTTGGGTTGGCGACACACGGACACCGGACTGGACAGCGCATGCGACGCACAGGCACGGCAGTATACAGGCACGAGAGATTGTGACAAGAGAAAGTGACAGCACAGAGCGAACAAGTCGGAAAGCAAGATCCCGCCGTCTCAAGTTCGTCACTGGTGGATCGCTCTTCCCGGCAGAGCCGAACGTACCAAAACGTTCAAAGCAACGGGGAGGATGCCGTCCGTAGCTGCCGCCGTACCTGAAAATCTTATCTCTTCTAGAAACCGAATCTCCCCGTTCATCAGCCCCTGTGGCATTGAAAGAGAGTTCATAGCCTCAACGGCGTGTGAGAGGCTGAAGTGAATTGGGCGAGGCGAAAGGAGACAAGGCGAAGCAGGTTCAAGGGGTCCACAGGCCTTCGCGCTGGCATCTTCCTGGTTTCACTTCAAGGATAGGTGCATGTTGCATGTGAAAGGGTCTTGCATTTGCGGAGGCAAGAGTCTCGATTGTGTCCACTTGGTGTGCGGTCTATTCTCGCTTCTGCGTGCTCTTCGTGAGGGACTTTCCATCACCGACTCGAGGCCGAACGAGCGCATTAACTATCACAAGGAAGGATTCTCGCACGAGGACGTCACGGTACCAGGACCAGATACGAACGATTCGGCACAACTCGCCCCAAAATGCTGCCTGAGATCGCGGCGAACTTTTATGAAGATCGAGGGACCCGGTTGGCGGTGGCTCGGCCCACTTCACCCACTTCACATGCTTCACACACTTTCACATGTCAGTGAAGTCCCACCTCACCTCCCAACCGCTTCTGATAACAGTTGGGCAAACAGCGGGAATGTCGTCGTCGAGGAGCCACCGACCGCCGTGAATCGGCTGGGGTGGTATCGAAACCCTGATCTTGCACCGCGTGTAGTTCTACCCGGTACGCGGACGGAAGACCGAGTTCTGCTTGCTCCACAAATGGACCGCACTCAACGCTCTCACCAATACCAGGAATCGCATGTGCAAAAGATCTGTCCCGGTTCGTCCCTGGCATGCGCACAATCTTGGTTCCACTGCGGTCTCTGCCCTGCTGAGGCAGACTTGACCGGTCAGGATGCAATGTCCTTTTCACTTTCAACAGACTTCACGGTGTTCGAACATTTATCGAAAGTAAATCCACGAGAGCCTGCATATCGAAAACTAGGTCCACATCGTCCTCCTCGGCTGCTCTACACAGCGTTACGTGATCTTCTTCGTCACACTCGCAGATGACGCCTCCTTCTGTCAGACGCCTTCATCTTCTGGCGCTCTGTTGCGCGGGTTGATTCAGAGGGAATCGCCACAGAAAGCAATGAACATTCGCACCCGCTAGGCTCGTCGACCTATACGCGCATCACACATTCGCCACCTTGATCATGGAAGCTGGACCGATCTTCACTGTTCAGTCATTCGGAAAGGTCGCTGCAGTGTAGCTAAGGGAAGGGGCTGTAACACGCAGTGCAGATCAAGCGTCCGGATCCGCCTAGAAATTTCGTGTGGCCGCCGCAGACCCTGCACTTGGGTACAGCGACCTGTTTGGGGGTAGCAGGGACCGTGGCGGCAGGAGTCACAGCCTTGCGCAGCAGAGCGAACGCCAATCCGTTCGCAGTGCTGACTGCCATCTCGATGTCTTTCCTGATCAAGAACGACTTGTCCTTTATGAGAGCGTCTTCGATGATATCGCGCAGCTCACGCACGTCATCTGCAGTGGTCTCGTAGACAACGGTAATTGTCTCAGCAAAGCTCGTTTGCGTCGAGCCGGACGTTACAGCAGCCTTGAACTTAGCGGCGGCCATAGCCCGGAGCGGACCGACCTGTCATCAGAGTCAGCATCCTGTTCCATAATTCAAGCCATGTACTGCGACTTACGCGGTACTTCACCGCGGCAGCGAAGACCTTTGCGTGTGCGAGCATGTGTTTGTCACTCGACGGTAGTGCAAGCTTGTCGACAGCCGACGGTGCAGAGCCTGTGCTTGTTCTCTGTCGCTTCGCGGACGGCGGGCTACTTGAGCTGGCCAGGGCAGGAAGAGGCTGCGCAGTTGTCACTCCAGCTGACGAGACCTCATAGTCGAGGTGATAGAGAAAATGAATGAGAAGCTTGATCGCTTCTGGATCATCGCAGCTCGGATCGTTCTGGTCGGAGGTGTCGAGAGTGATGGTATTGTCCCTCCCTTCCTTGAAGCTGTTCGTTTTGCACGCAGCCTTGAAGAACTCTGACTGAGCGCAGATGACCGCCTTATGGACTTCGAAGTGGTATGGTCCGCACTTGATGGTGAAGTCGGAGAAGTCTCCAGACTTGAAGAGGCTGAAGCGAAGGTCAGTGATCTGAAGATGATGAAGGGGTGAGGAAATGGTACTTCGCGAGGCCGATCTTGAGGCCATCTTCTGTTGTCATGGTGCATGGGTCGGCCATGGTTGTGGTAGTTGTCGTGGTTGCGATGATTGAGTGACGAGGTGAGAGGTCCGAGGGTGTCTCACAATGTTCATGCAGCAAACGGCGATGCGGTCTGTGCGCTACGGACGAACGCTGCACGTGCAAGGTTAGTCGAGTGAATCTCACTGGGTCTTGCACATGCTGATTGGATGGCGAAGATGTTGAAAGCAAGTGCTGTCCTGAAAGTACCGAAGCTGGACGGCATGAAAATTCCCCTGAGAGGATCAACGGAGAATCCTCTCTGACCTGGTGCTGGGCATACTATTGGAAAAAGCAAGATCCTGCATGGATTGGGGTCCTGTACAATGGGTCGAACTTTAGCCCCAAGTGTGCCAAACGCGCAGCCTAATTACATCGCAGGACCACCAAGGCATCGGTCCTTCCCGCCCGACTCTCGAATCCTGTGGACACTGATCGATGCTCCGCTGGCTCGATATTACATCCGCTGCCCTGAGGATTCGACTCCCGCCCGCCATCGCAGGTCCCGATCTAAGCCTTCCTGCAATTGTAGCATCGACTCGCCGGACGACCAGCACAAGAGCTGCACATAGTCGGAGGGCCCCAGTTCGCCCGTGCTGTCTGAAGCGCCGCTGTCG
The DNA here is from genome assembly GCA_000983655.1 of Zymoseptoria brevis. Lineage (NCBI taxonomy): Eukaryota > Fungi > Ascomycota > Dothideomycetes > Mycosphaerellales > Mycosphaerellaceae > Zymoseptoria > Zymoseptoria brevis. The sequence continues at coordinate 26,588 of JYJE01005355.1, read as the reverse complement.
CCTTGTGGGCTCCACGGAGGAGCTCAAATGTCAACCCGCTCACATTGTTGACTGCGATCTCGATGTCCTTGCGGTCTAGCAAAGTGCAGTCGGTCGTCAGCCTTGCGGATACGAGGTCGCGCAAGTCTCGGACGGTCTCCGGCGTGGTGTTAAACACCGTGGTGATAATCTCTGCGAGGTCCGCATGCTTCTGCTGGGGCACCTCCATAGCGGCCTTGAACTTGCTGACCGCCAGATTTTTCAGTCCTGGTACCTAGCAGCAATGTTAGCCGTCCGCCCAATAGCTCCAAGCCGGTCTAATGAGTTCAGATGCGACGACTTACCTGGTACTTCTCAGCGATAGCAAAGACTTTGGCATGAGCGAGTGCACTGGCGCCCGGCATATTGGCTGCGATACGTGCTTGGCTTGTTTCTCCCGAGCCGGTACGAGGCATCTTTACCTCATAATCGAGATGGTAGAAGAAGTAGATCAAGTACCCGATGGCCTCGACATCGTCACTTGCTGGATCGTCCGATGTGTCGAGCGTGATCATGCTGATTTTCCCCTCCTTGAAACCGTTCTCGTCACAGGCAATCCTGAAGTACGACGACTGCGCGCAGATCACCGCCTTGTGCACATTGGCAGCATGCGGACCGTACTTGATTGTGAAGTCGGAGAAGTTGCCGAATTTGTACAAGCTGTCAAATACCGTGGTCAGCGAACTGGAATCGACTTCAGCAAGGCGCATCGTACTCGGACAGTCCTTCCTTGAGGCAATCTTCTGGAGACATCGTGGCGGCCGTGCTGATGTTGGTCGCAGGCTGGATGGTGAAGTTGAAACGAAGCGGAAGATGAAATTTTCAGTGAGAAACTGAGTGGAGGCGGCGTTCGTGTAGCAAACGCTGTTTGCGCACACCGCCGCGAGCGGAACAAGCGCCTTCGGCAGGAGAGCGCTTGTGACAACGTTCAAGACTTTCATGGGAAATGATGACACGACGAGGAAAAACATACTAACTGGAAAAGCAATTTTTTGAATTCACCTCTACCTGTGATTGATCAACCAGCAACCGACCAGCAACCTACCTCACCATCACTCTCCCTCCTTCACCACCTGCAAAGAAGCATAAAACCTCTTACCCACCTTCGGTCCCGGACCCGGAGTCGGCACGCCCATCGTCGTCGACCTCGTCACAAGCAACGTCGGCGCCGGCACGGTCACTCCACTCACCACCTGCTTACCCTTCATCTGGCTCTCCACATCCCTCCTCACCACCACCATATCTCTGTTCGCACCCGACCAAAATCCCTTGACTTTGCCCCAGGCAGACAGCGGAGGTGAATTGACGGGCAGATGAGGATTGAAGCGATTATTCTTGCGGCGTTGCAGGAACACGCTGAGGAGCAGGATGAAGACGACGGCGGCGGCGATGCTGACGAGACTGATGACGGAGTTGCGGACGCCGTGGCGGGCGGCGGGATCTGTGGCTCCCATTTTGAGAGGTCAACTCTTTTTGTGGGGGTTGGAAAAGGGGCTCTGTGGGATGAGGGTTGATGTGAGGGTGCAAGATTCGCTGGGAAGACTATGCGAGATGGAGAGTGTGGAGAGAGATTGCTGGACATGCTGATCTTATGTATATGTAGCGGAGCGGGTGCCCTTTGTAAGGTTGCGTATGAAAGGCATTGTGGGAGGTCTTTGATTGAGACACAATGCCTTTCATGCACAATCTCACAAAGGTCGTGAATAGCAACCCATGCTCGGAAACAAAGACTTTTGAAGACAATGTGGCAGTCGAGACGAAAGGATGCCAGTGTCCGCACTGTCTCGCCTCGGTGGAAAAGGGGCGGCATGGCCGTAGATGCCAGGATCGGAGAGGTTGTGATGACAATGTAAACGTAGATGAGAAGCGGAATTGTGGGAACCATTGTAGTTTTTGAGTAATTGTATCATGTCTGTTCTGTGATGTATGCTATAGTCTCCCAAGATGTTTCCTATGAGCACTGCCCAAATCTCGATGCCAGACGCTGTCTATGCCTTGAACCCACAAGTCTACTAGAACAATACCAAAGGAAACCCCAGACGCCTTCTCCATGATCTCAAAACTTCGAGTCAGACAGAGTCGCAGCCTCAGACGCCGTCAAGATTGCCAAAGTCCCTCAAACAGCACTCTTCGTACCAAACCACTTCCTCCCTCCCTTCCCACCCGCCTTCTTCCCCTTACGCTTCCTCACACACAACCATAACCAAAGCGCAAACGCACCCGTGACGAACAGCGCAAACATACTCAATGCAATCGCCATGTTACGGTGATCGGTGTTGAGCTTGTGGAGTTTGGCAGTGGAAATCGTGGTTTCAGTTGGCTTGCTGGCGCTTCCGCTGCTGCTACTGCTGGAAGCGACTTTGTTGGAGAAGGCCTTGGTTGGGTAGGGGTAGTCGTTCTTCTCGTTGCTGTCGTTCTCATCTTTAGTGGAGGAGGTGGATGTTGAAGCAGTCTTGATCGTTGCCATGGTTGGGAGCTCGTCGTTGTCTGTAGTGGAGCGCTGGCTAGTGGTGGGAGTTGGAGTAGCGTCCATGACGGTGACGGTGTTGTAGCGGACTGAGGTAGAGGTGCTGGTGGTCATGGGCTCGTTTGCATCACGCGAGGAGATCTTGCGGAAGAGGCCGCGGTTGTGGTGACGGTGATGCATCTTGTTCGTTTGTGTGTGTGTGTGTGTGTGTGTGTGTGTGATTTGCTAGCCAGAGCGAATGTCGAGTTGGAGTTGGAGTTGAAGTTTGAGGGTAGGTTCGTTGGTCTTGGAGGAGATGATGAAGGAGAGGACTTGGTAGCTGGGAGATTCGAAGACATATAAGAAGAGAGGAGAGGAGTTACGACGCACAATGCGAAGAAAGGTGTTTTGTGTCGAACAATAATGCCAGTGAATGGCGTTTCTGACAATGCGAGAATGACGCGGACAATGGAATTCCTCGAATCGTCGGACAATAAGCCCGGACTTCCTTCCACTTCATTGTTGAATTGCGGTTCGGCGGGAGGTTCATCTCCGGTGCATCTTGATGTTCAAGAGGAATGGTCCTCTTAAAACAAGCGGCGGTGCATGTGAAATGCTTCCGATGTGTGACTCCATGTCGAATTTCGTTCGCCAAGCGATCATGCAAGTAGTCGTCGGCATGTGACAGACCGCGTTCATTTGAGCTTGATGCATACAGGTGTCGGCAAAGCTCTTGTATCATCTTCAACTGGCCAATATGGTCGGGAAATTCCATGTTAGATTTGATCCCTTGCGAAAGGTGATGTCGCTGCCACCATGTTATTAGAAATTACCGACTCGCCAATCTATTGGCCCTTCTCGCTCTTCATCAAAGATGCAGCCCACTGCTTGTACAGCTTCATGTGCTTCAACTCCGCGATCTGACACATGATCAAGCCAAAGACAGGCCACACATTCAACCACGGCTTCTTGTCATCTCCGACTCTGTTCATGTTATACCGCACAGCCATGATCTTCGAGACAGCCTGAAGAGGCCGTGGAAGCCATGAGGCGGGTTTGACTTGCGGCGCAGGATCTTCACCTCGTTGCCAGCGGTTGGGAAGGTCGGGGATGTAGCCTAGCGCGGAGCCGACGCCCGCGATGATGTTGTCGGAGGAGTTGACTACGGTTTCGAGGGTGGAGAGGTGTGAGATTCCGCCTGTGACCATCAAGGGCATTTTCGCCGTGGCTTGGAGTTCCTGTGCGGCTTCGAGGAAGTATGCTTCGCGGGCGATGGTGCTAGGTTTGGTTAGTGATGTCTGTGGTGAGCACTCGGCAGTATCAACATACCTTGCCGCTTTGCCTTTGAAACCAGACATGGCCGGTTGCTCGTATGATCCCCCGGAGAGCTCCAAGAAGTCAAGACCCATAGTGTTTAATTGCTCGACAACCCAGAGAAGCTCTTCTGTAGTGAAGCCGCCCTTTTGAAAGTCCGAGGAGTTGATCTTTACGGCGACGCCAAATTTTCCTGATGTCTCCCTGCGCACAGCCTTGACCACTTCGAACAGCAATCGTGATCGATTCTCCAAGGAGCCTCCCCACTGGTCCGTTCGCTTGTTCGAATTCGGATTCAGGAATTGCGAGATCAGATATCCGTGTGCGGCGTGGATCTCCACTCCAGATGCGCCGAGCTCCTCTGCTTTGCGGGCGGTCCAGGTGAATCGTCGGATAATGTCCTGGATGTGCTCCTCTGACATAGCTCTCGGCTTCTCGAACGCGCTGCTCATGGCGCCCATGTTCAACGCCACCTCAGACGGAGCATACGTGGGGAAGCCGGAGCCTTTCTGGACCTGCCGGCCAGGATGGTTGACCTGGAACCAGAACTGCGCACCGTCCTTTTGCGTCGCGGCGATCCATCTCCGCCAGAGTTGTTCGTCAAATGCTCCGGAGTCTTCGGCGAGGAGAATGTCACCGGGAGAGGAAAGTGCCGTTGGATCGAGCATAACGTGACCACTGAGGATCAGACCAGAGCCGCCTGTACCCCATGCTTCGTATAGTCGTACAATAGCGTCTGAGGGTTGATTGTGAATCGCGACGTTTGCCATGCCTTCTTGCATTGCTGCCTTGGCGATGCGATTCTTGAGAACGCTGCCATTGGGCAGGCTGAATTGGCGAAAGGCGTTGGAGGTTTGTTGCTTGATGTCGGTCATGTTGGGCTTGTAGGAGGACTGTTGTGATAGTGAGGTCGTCCTTTGCCTCTAGCACGATATATATCGATCAAGGCTGCCATGGTGGAATGTTTGCCCGACGGAGAGACTACGACGCCGCTAGCTTTTCTCGATATGTAATCCGAGTCGTCCACTGCCCTGCGATAGTCTATCTGGGACGGTGATTCTTGGACTTCCACGCGGAACGACCTCGCATAATCAGGTACGAGCCGCAGCGGCTTTTTATGCGAGCTTCATCCTTCTCACCCGGCTTTTGTACAGACGGATCCATCAACCCATCACGAGGCTTTGGTCTGCCAAATCTCTTGATGTACATCGAAGTATTCGAAGCGTGCTCAACTCGAGCCGTTGATGAGGAATCCCCTTTCTACCCCTCCGCGTGAGACGCCATCATCAGAAACTGGTCGGCGTGCTCAAGAGCCCGCGTTGCAGGCAGGCTCCATTGTGCTGAGATACAACTTGACTCCCGTCATCACACTTGAAGTATGTATCGAAGTTGTTCCGATGCTGACCAACAATCTTATCATCGCTTTCGAGCTCGTGATCGTTTTCAGAGTCCACACATGGAATTGAGACTCCCACGTGTACTTGCGACTTTGAATGTGGATATCGAGGGCTTGAGCAAAACGACCACGTTGTGGCTAGCCGAACTGTGGATTCCATATGAACGACCCAGCCAATCGCTCGCTCGCCGACTCTGACCGTTGCTTTGTCTTCACATGCCAGTCGATTATCACCACACGACATGCTGGATGCCTGTCATGCGAGTGGCAGTCGTCGTTCCCGAGCCACCAGAACGTTGATCGATATGTACAATGACTGGACGCCCCTGCTCGTCGAACCATTCCTGTCGCCGCGTTCGACTGTGTGGCAGACAAGGTTTGGAAAGAATGGGTCCTGCTGAAACGTTTACGGACGAGGGGCGCCATCTCTCGGTACCAAGACCATGTTGCGGCGGCGGCGGCGGCGAGCGTGGAGAGTGAGACGTCAAGATATGCCTCGACCTCCCCCCCGCGGGGTCTCACATCGTGGAGAGACACTTCTTATATTACTGGAGGACAACCTTGGAAGTCACCATAGTTCTAGTCTCTTCATCTGCCCTTCTTTCATCTATCATGGTGTCCACAAAGACCATTCCCAGGCCATGGGGTCTGCCGCTCATCGGCAATGTACCGAGCATAGACATGGGCTACCCTCTTGGAAGTCTGAACAGCCTCGCAGATCACTACGGTACGACCGCAATATGATGTTCCTACACAGCGACCACAAGCTGACGCACCTTAGGCGAAATATATCAGCTGAACCTCATCGGCAAGGAGGCGCTCTTCATTTCAACCCACAAGCTCTTTGCCGAAGTCTGCGACGAGACACGATTTCAGAAGCATCTTTTAGCACCGTTGGTGCAATTGCGGAATGTCGTCGGTGATGGACTGTTTACAGCCTTCCCTGGTGAAACGAATTGGGAAATCGCCCACCGTACACTCATGCCAGCATTCGGTCCGCTTCCGATCCAATCCATGTTTGCAGAGATGCACAACATCACTTCACAGTTGGTGCTCAAGTGGGCACGATTTGGCCCCGATCATGACATTGCAGTCACCGATGACTTCACGCGGTTGACCCTAGATACCATTGCGCTCTGCTCGATGGATATGAGGTTCAACTCTTTCTATCATGACGACCTACATCCGTTCGTAGACGCCATGGTCGGCGTACTCGCAGCGGCCGGCGACCGAGCAAGGAGACCCGATGTCGCCGACTACGTGCTCCGAGCGCAACGAGCAAAGTTCGACAAGGACATCGCTTACTTGCGAAAGCTGTCGACTGAACTTGTCGCACGACGTCGTGAGAAGGGAACTCAGAAGAAGGACTTGCTGAACGCTTTACTGAACAACAAAGATCCCAAGCTTGGCGTTGGAATGACCGACGACTCCATTGTGGACAACATGGTGACGTTCCTCGTGGCCGGCCATGAGACCACATCTGGATTGCTGTCTTTCCTGTTCTATGAGCTCACTTCAAGTCCAGAGGCCTACAAGAAAGCACAACAAGAAGTTGACGAGGTCGTGGGCTCCGGCGCAGTCAATGTCGGCCATCTTTCGAAATTGCCATATCTCACAGCTTGCCTTCGAGAGACACTTCGCCTTCATTCGACCGCACCAGCCATCTCAGTCACGGCATTGAAGGACGATATAATTGGCGGCCAGTATGCCGTCAAGAAAGGACAAGGCATCAACTGTCTGCTAGCGAAGATCCAGTCCGATCCAGCAGTCTGGGGCACTGACGCCAGCGAGTTCAAGCCGGAAAGAATGCTGGATGAGAAATTCAACAAATTGCCAGCTCATGCTTGGAAGCCCTTCGGTAATGGAGTTCGGGGGTGCATCGGAAGAGCATTCGCATGGCAGGAGGCTTTACTGACAGTCGCCTTATTGTTGCAAATCTTCAACTTCCGGAAGACCGATCCATCTTACAAGCTGGAGGTTGCGATGACGTTGACCATAAAGCCCAAGAACTTCACGATGCGTGCTACTATGCGGGATCCGAGTATTCTGGAGCGACTGGGCGCGGTGTCAGTTTCTGGTGAAGTGTCGTCAGCAAAAGCCACGAATCACCATGCGAGAACGTCTTCACTGGCTGCAGTCGAGAGCGCTGGCACAACAATCAATATCTTGTATGGCAGCAACACCGGAACGTGTGAATCACTCGCATCGTCGCTCGGATCCACTGCCAAGTCAAGAGGCTACAAGGCACATGTGGACACACTCGATAATGGAATGTCTTCCATTGCTGCGGACAAGCCGACAGTCATCATCACCGCAAGCTACGAAGGGCAGCCTCCGGACAATGCGATGAAATTCTCCAAATGGCTGAACTCTGATGAAAGTTCGAGCTTGTCGAAGAGCAAATATGCCGTTTTCGGTGTGGGCAACAGGGAGTGGGTTACGACGTATCAGCGACAGCCCAAGCTCATTGACGAAGTCATGGGTCGAAAGGGAGCCGAGAGCCTTGTCGATCGTGGTATTGCCGATGTCTGTGACGGCGATATCTTCAACGCTTTCGATAGATGGACCGACGAGAAACTCTGGCCAGCAGTCGACGCCGCTTTTAGCGCAGGCAAATCAGCCGCATCCTCGGACGAAGGCCTCAGCATCACCGTCGACACCGAATCTCGCGTCAAACAACTCCGACAAGACGTTCAAGCCGCTGTTGTTCAAGACGTGAAACTGCTCACAGCACCCGGCAAACCCGCGAAACGGCATATCCAACTCAAGCTCCCTCCCGGCACAGACTACAAAGCCGGCGACTACCTCACTGTGCTACCTGTCAACCCCGAACCCTCCGTTCGCCGTGCCATGGCCCGCTTCAAGCTGACTTGGGACGCCACCATCACAATTGACAGCAGTTCCCAAACAACCATCCCCACTGGCCGACCCATCTCAGCCTTCGACGTCTTCGCATCTTACGTCGAACTAGGTCAACCCGCGACCGACAAACAAATCTCTCAACTCGCTTCCACAATTCCAGACGAAAAGGATCGCCAGTCCCTGTCCAACACTTCTCTCAAACCCGCCGCCAAAACCAAAACCCCTTCCCTCCTCGAACTCCTCGAAACCTACCCCATAGCAACCTATACTCTCTCGCAATTCCTCGCCGCCGTTCCCAGCATGCGCACAAGGCAATACAGCATCTCCTCCTCCCCACTTGTGGACCCCAGCTCTGCATCCCTCACTTACTCCGTGCTCGACGCACCCGCCAACCCCGCCTCCCCAGCCGACGGCAAACGCTTCCTCGGCGTAGCCTCGAATTACATGGCCCGCGCACAACCAGGCGACCACATCCAAGTCGCCCTCCGACCAAGCCACGCGGGTTTCCACCTCCCTTCAGACGACAGCAAACCCGTACTCATGGCCTGCGCCGGCACCGGACTAGCACCCTTCCGCGCCTTCGTCGAAGAACGCGCCGTCAAAATCGCCTCGGGCAAGAACCTCGGTCCGGCAATCCTCTTCTTCGGCTGCAACGCCCCCGACGAAGACGACATGTACCGCTCCGAATTCGACGCCTGGACGAAATCCGGAGCCGTGGATGTCCGCAGAGCGTACACTTTCGCGCCGGAGAAGAGCGAGGGTTGTAAATTCGTGCAGCATCGGGTGTGGCATGATCGCAAGGAGATGGTGGAGTTGATTCAGAAGGATGCGTGTATGTATATTTGTGGAGCGGGCGTGGTGGGTGCTGCGTTGGTGGATGTTGTGCAGAGGATTTATGTCGAGTACAAAGGGTGCACGGAGGAGGAGGCGAAGAAGTGGTTTGAGGGGTTGAGAGGGGAGAGGTATTGGAGTGATATCTTTTCGTAAGAGGTGGATGTAGCAAGGTAATAGAGATGGGTCATAATTCAGTGAAATGTCGATGTTGCGGTTCTGCTCCGTGTTCATCGTGAGTCGACGACGCACGAACCTTCAATGATTTGTGCTTGTGTTTTCAGCGACTACAGCAGTGATTATTGTTTTTCGTTGCCATCTTACTGCCCAATAGACACTCCAGTCGAGAGACCATACAATAACAGCAGCAAGCATCGAGAGGTCTCTCGCATAGTCACCCTCGTCCCCGAAAAAGCGACCGGTGAGTCCGGCACACGTGCGGTCGGAACATCAAAGAATGGAACGGGCGCCGTTTCGCAGCCGCCTCACAGCTCGAGAACAAAGGCCGTCAGTGCGACCTCCTTATCCATTCCATCAACCACCGCCGCATTGATCATCCTCGTGCTTCTCAATTCACGACCGCACCAGCGCTGAACCCGAGCCCACACAACCGCGCCGGCGAGCAGAAGAACAGCCTCCCACCCTCGCGAACCTTCGATAATGCCATCATAAAGTGACTGCGCCGCATCAAACGTGACCGTTTGCTCGCCCCTCGCGGCGTGTATATGTCCAAAGGCCATCAGTTTGGGCTTGACTCTCGCCACTTCCTGTCGCAAGTACGAGCACCCGGCCGACGGTTTGATATTGTTGAATCCAGCTGGTGGACCATGAGTGATGAGAATGTCGACCGAAGCTGGCACCCGGTTGCTCCATATGTCGTCGTCACGAGGATGTTGGAATGCTGAGGTGCCGTATCGAGGAGTCCAAGGGGACCCGTAGATACTCAACGACCGTTGCTCCCCAGCGAACGACAGCGTGAGACATTCATCCTGGAGATAAGTCACGGAGCCAAAGTCGAGGTCATGCCTCGTCCGGCCTTTCGAATCGCGACGTTCAGGATGTCGATCCAGGAAGTGGTCGTCGAGGAGAAGATCGTGGTTGCCAGCGATGAGGATCTTGTGCTGATGAGGCTGGGAGGAGAGCCAGGTGAGTTGGGTTTGTAATTCGTCGAATGTGCCCCATTCCGTGAGGTCGCCCGCGTGGACAAGCAAGTCGCCAGGAGGAAGCGAGGGCTGCAGATTATGCGTATCTGATATGCAGACGATTCGGATCCATGGTGTCAGAGACTTCTCGCGCGGAACGGGTGATCGTGTTGTGTTGTTCCGCAGCTCGAGTAGATGTGCTGCAGTCTTCCGTAACCGTTGTCGAGGGAGTCGAAGGTGTAATACGGGCGTTTCGGTAGCCATATTCGAAGGCGCTGCTCAAGGACTTAGTGGCAAACGCCGAATGTCTCGAGGGAATTGAGCGAACTGAGCCGGCGGCATTGGCAGTGAAGCGCGCGCGAACGAGGCCAGGCGTATCGTTGGGTAGTTCTATCTTTGCTCGCGCGCATCTTGCGATACTCCGCCGCACCTTGGTGACCTTTCTGAAGCGCGGATCCAAGGTTTCAGACCGAAACCCTGCCTGCTCGAGCAAGACAGGTCGTCGGTTGGCTGGTGACAGCGGATCTGGTTCTTGGTGATGACAAGGAGTTGAAGGCAAGGAAGAAAGCGGCGCAGTGTAGAGTCGCGGCTTCGAGCGGGCTGTGCTCATAGATTCGCAGAGGTGCCTTGAAATGCACGCAGAGAGCTGATAGATGCACGAAGCGCCAGCTAAAGCGACGAAGCTCTTCTATTTGACAGGCGCCAATTGTTTCAAGCCTGACAGCCTTGTCGAGGCCTCGTCTGGTAGGAGGCTTGTGCCGCGAGTCCAAAGTTTGGAGTAGACTCCACGTATACAAGAGTACAGTCAGTGTCCCACAAAGTCTGGTGCCACCTCAATTCTCCTTTGTCATAAGATCACCGTCCTGGAATTGCGACAATGAAGCGCCTCGTTTCGAAAGTCAAGCGCAAAGGTCAACCAGGTATCGAGCCAGAGCCAATGCAGATTGGAAGCCCATCGGACCTCATTCTCCAAGTGCCACGCCCGCGACTCGATCCTAACGGCGTTCCGATCCAAGCTACCGACCACGAGATTGACCGCGAAACATCGCCCTCACATATATGGGCGACTATCTGACCTCCAGAGGCTATACGTTCACAGTCATCGCCATCGGTGGAGCTGTCAATATCTTGCTGCTTGGTTCCAGGCTTTCCACCCATGATCTTGACTTTATGGGCACCAATCTCAGCAACAGCCAACGCGCAGCGATTGACGAAGCGGCGCAATTCGCGGAGAGACAGTGCAGCAAGTCCCTGGGTTCCCAGTGGTTCAACAACGAAACGCAGATGTGGCTTTCGCCGCCAATGCACCGGCAGATTACCGAGCAAGCACTCCAACAGAATGAGATTGTCTTCGAGCAGCACGGCCTGAGAATTGTTGCAGCGCCGTGGATTTACGCTCTCGCATCCAAGACGCACCGGCTTGCGCAGGCCCGGCGAGGGGAGCAACAGGCGAGAGCACGACCGTACGATGTCACGGATGCCGCCACGTACTTGCGCAATATATATCCAGCAGAACGGAGGCCAAGCCCAAAGTCGAGCTTCGGTCCAGGCTCGCTGCCTCGAGTACGGCTTCCGAGTGGACGATGTTGACCTTCAGACCGTCAACACCGAGTATTGACGTCTGTACCGCGCAGAAGGTCTGGTGGCATAGCATATGTGGAAGGCTCGGGCGAAAGGACAAAGATCAGTGTGTAGCCTTTTTATGAAGAGCTAGGTGAATAAAACATGAGGCGCCCCGAGTCGTATGTTCAACTTCCGGAACGTCAGATCGAGTTCTGTATCCATCGGAAGCTGTAAGTCTGGTCCGTATATCATCGGAATTGACAGGACCTTGGACAAAGGCTTTACTCGCAGCGTCCATGCCGGTACGGTTTCGTAATTCTTCAAGTGCTCTGGTGTCTTCTGTAGAGCTTCAGCCTCCTCCGGGCTGATGATAGCGGGAGTGTACCTGGCAAGACCGATACCGATATTGTTGTTGAACGCTCGCACTAGGAGCTGCGGAATACCAGCCAGAAATGCATAGCGAGCTGGATCGCTGTCCTTTGGATCGGATAAATCAGCGACCGGCCACCCACGGTGATGCCAAAAGTACTCGATCTCGTTCCGATAGCCAATTGTATCGTCGAGGACAAGATGCTCGTATATGCGGTATAGACAGTGCAGAGCAGTGTCACGATCAGTGCCTTTGATTGCTCGCGGCGGCCGGGCGCGGATCTGCGCCATGTAAGCAACACGATGATTCAGTATGTCTTGTGGTGGCCATGGCGGTGTGTCTGGCCCTGCCTCGAGGACCGGCGCTGGCAGCCGAGAGCCTCTAGAGGAACTGCTTTTACAGCACAGAAGGAATCGTTTCAAGCGCTGCCACAGCCTTTGAAAGGTCATGTCAAGGGTTTAAGGCTTGAAGCTGTTATGAGAATCAAGAAAGGTGAGGTATGTCGCTCATCTTGGTGAGACACCTGAGGCTGAACCCTTGGACGGGAGATGTGCCGGGCCGTCACGGTTGTCGAGGAAGGTGCGTCATGGTAAACAGAGATGGCTGGTGAGTGTCCAGCCACTTTCAACTTCTCAAGACAACCAACTCGAAATCGCCGCAATTCTCTCGAGGAAAGTCATCGAATACAACAACACTCATTTCTCACATACTGAAGTGACAATTGCAGCAACATCCTCCCATATCGCCACAAATCACCGCCCAACGATTGCTCGACGAGCTCCATCTCCCGCTAAGGCTTCGGCCTATAGCTATCAATCATGGCGCCCGCCGTTGAACGAGCCGCTGAAGAAACCGTCTCCGACATCGACGTCTCTTCGCTCGAGCTAGACGTTCGTAGTCTATCGTCTCTTCAACGTCGATCCGCCGACATTCATACTCCTCCTCTCGAACTCGCTCGCGACGCATCGCCTCTCCAAGCCCGATCCCTCGACCTCGTCAAGAGAGCAGGTCCCGCTCCTCCACAACATGGCGCAGGTGTGACACCTCCGGAAAGTATCAATAATGCCGGCTTCTTCGCACTGTTCGCCATCCTCGGAGTGGGCATGGTCCTTGCGGCGTTGTGGTTTTTCTTCTGGGCTAAGAACGGAGGCTTCCACTTCCAAGAGGGCGATTGGGACGACTACAAATCCACCGTCCTCCGGCGAAAGGGACCAGACGGCAAGACGTTGAGCAACGCCACCAAGAGTACGAAACTCGGTGGAGGAACCATCGCAGGCACCCAACGCTACGCCTGGCAGAAGAACATCGCCAAGTCCGTGGTCGGACGAGATGAAAAGGGCAGAAAGGGAGTCCTCGCCAAACGAGGATGGGGCAACACACACAGCATCACCTATTCTGACGACACCATGACCGAGACATTTGCTACACCTACTGTCTATTCTGAGATGCGCGATCTTCGCTCGGAACCCGACCTCGAAGCAGGCCACCACTCACGCCGCTACCGCGACCGCGACGTTCGCCAATACAAGAAAGAAAAGGTCGCAAGAGTAGGCGGTCTCAACCGCGTCGCCGATTCCTCTCGCTATGACAGCGAACGCTCCGAGATCATGACTGAAAGCGCCGTCTCCGACAACTCCTCCCACCCCATCCTCCCCAAATCCGACCGCCAAGCAGAAAAAGACCGCGCGGAGCGTAAAGCACGTGAAGAAGCCGCCCGCATGGAACGCCGCTGGAAACGCGAAGCCGAAGCCGCCGCTGCAGCACTCGCTCGGGAGAGCGCTGCTCCCAGGGCACCACCACACAAAGCCCATGGTCCAAGCAAACCCTCACCTTCACATGCGCAGAAGAATCGAAGAGATCGTTCAGATTCGCCGAAGAAGCGCGACTTCTCGTACAACAATGGTCCTGAGTCGGAGATTCTCAGCACGGCATATACACAGAGCACGAATGGGACGCGGACGGCGAGTTACTACGACGAGTACCGCCCAAGAGCTAGTGAGAATGCCAGGTATTCGACCGAGTACGGGAGGAGGGCGAGTGGGTCACCGACGAAGAAGAAGGCTGGCGGTGGTGGGGCGAGGAGCGGCGGGTACAGACGCGGCGGACAGGACAGTGACTTGGAGTGATCGGAGAATGGGAATGGCATGAAATTGAAATTGGTTGAATGAGCGATTGTGCATATCGTATAGGTTTGACGGAGTTGGGAAAGTATGGATAGGATTATGATACCGAATGCTGATAGCAGCCACACATGAATGGAAACCGGGCACATAGCGCTCACTACGAACATCATCTTCCTCCCACATTTGTTCGCACGGTATCTCTTCGCCCGCGGAGCCGAACAAGAGTAGGCACTATCAGGCACGCAGCTCGGAGTGCATGCGATACGACATCGACACGGCGGCTCACTAGCGCGAAACCTAAAACTCGACCTGGGGAATACATTCAGACTTCGACCTCCCTTCCTCCTCGATGAACACTCATCATCACCTCATGCTTCCATCCACCCTGCTAGCCCGCGGAGTTCAGGCTGCTAGACTTGCAGCACCAGCTGGATCTCATTGTCATGTCTGATCCGTTTTAAGAGCTCGTGCGAATAGTATTCGCCACGATGGGACGGGAAGAAGAAGGCCACAAGGCTGAGCTCATCAAGAGGGCACAAGGCTGAGCTAACTACAAAGCGCTGGCGCGGGCGCCATCTCCGCGATGTATATCTCAGCCTTGTCTGCGGGTGATCGCAATGGCAAGATGCGCCTTGTCAGAAGATCGCTTTCCGGTGTCCAATTCAAGAGGCAGTCCAGGTCGCGAACGAAAAGCCGGGTTTCGTGTCAAGTAAAGACGCCGACACTATGGTATGAACTCGTGTTAACGTCCTCGCTTGGTCCTATCTGTCAAGCAGACGACTTTTCAAAGAGCATGGCGAATAAGGTGACGGCTCAAGCACACTAGCTAACGAACCACGAATGACTATCCTTCATATCGTGGCATCAGGCTATGGCTTGCATTCTCATCTCTGCCAGACCTCTGATGGACACACTTCTTCCACAATGAGGCTCTTGGCTCCCTTTCGATGGCTTCTAAGCAGTTGACTCGATCGTCTGCATGTCTATCAGCTTGGTGGCGCCGACAACCCTATGCGCGGAATGACAGTTCAATTTTCTCAGTGTTATGACAGCGAACAGGCTCCTAGAGCGCGTATAAAGGTAGCACCGATCTCGCCTCGGCTTCGCACAGCTACTACTTCGTTCCCATCATCTCACTGATCCGTCACTTTCAATGCTGCTCTCCAACAGCTTTTACGCTTTCGCTGCGGTCCTCATCCGCGAGGTCCTGGCAGAGAATAGAGCATCATGCTATACAGCCATGACCTTCGGCGGGGCGCCTGATGAATGCTATCTGCCAACTGAATGGTCGACTCACACGGAGCCATGTACCATAACGGAGACCTCAACCGGCTATGCGTCCAACGCTCCTCAAGTTATCGAGACAGTGACCGTTGAGTCCTATGTTACAGTCACCGATCTGAAGAATGGTGTCTCCACCACCACAAAAACTGTCACCGTCAGCCAAGGCATCACAGCTACATCTACTGTTACTGCCACGACCAAGATCGATGTGAAGAAGACGGTCATCGTACCAGCTCCAGCGCACTTCACTCCTGTCCAGTCGTCTCTTCCTGGATCCACGAATGGCACCAACACGAAGAGGTCCGACGAGGGTCTCAAGCGACGGACGTCTCCCAATCCACCCAGCTATGGCACCAAGTCGTACCCAAAGAGCGTGGTGTGTCACAAATACACCAACGAAGAGAACTGTGTCACGAAGAAGAAGACTGCCATGATGACCTACGCCGGCAGTCCGCATACCGAGACACTTTCAGTGAGTAGCAAGAAGAACCTACCGGATGCTACATGTACTGATCCGCGTGATAGGTTACCAAGGCCGCTATCTCCATCGTGTGTCCCAACGCAAAAGAGACGGTGACTGCCACAAGCACCATCACCAACTACAGCACTGTAAGTACCTCTCTGGAAGCATTCCGTTTCAACTCCACAGTCCTAATCGCCATAGAGTGTACTGCGGACACCATCCTCACAACCACCTTCACCCAAGAGAACATCGTCGGAACGACAACAGTCAACGAAGCCAGCCTTACAAAAGCCAACTACGCCGACGGCATGTCCGCCGCACCTATATTCTTCATCGATGCCCCTCCCAACTTTTATAACGACAACTTTCAACAGATCGAAACATCCAACTCCTTCGACTGTTGCAACGCCACGTTCAATCCCTCCATGTATGAGGCCACTCCGGAACCCTCGAGTAACGATACCCCACCAATCGTGATCTCCTACCTCTTCATCTTCGATCGACGCGTGGATCCTGATGATGTGAGCAAGGTCATTGGGGAGTGTTCCCTGTTCGGCGGGAGTCAGTGCCGCACGCAGCAAGATTACACGTTCGAGTTGTTGAACATCGAGCAGCTCGATGCGAAGGGCGGGATTCCTGAAGGTGGAGTGGATATGCCGACGATTGGAGATCCGATATTTGGAAATGGGCCTTGCGGGTTAGGAGTCGGGCCTATATATCGCCGATCGGCCGATCACAGTGTAGGTGAGGACAACACTGCAGGGAGACAGTGGTCGACGAGCGGAACAAAGTGGACAACGTGTGAGAGTGTGCAAGGAGTACGATGAAGTCGTTCGTCAATCCCGAGTCCCTTGGTAAATCTCCCTGGCTAATATACATACATCTCCCATCTGTTCGAACTGCACAACCAAGTCTGCCAAGTCGTGTCTCTGTAAGAATGCCATGTCTTGAGCTCCCGCCTTCCATGCAGCTCGCCGCTTCCCAAACGCCAGGGTCAACACCCAAAGTCGTAGCATCCCCTATCGATACCCACTATGTCCCGCCAAGCTCAACTCAACTCGTCCTCCTCGTCTTAATCGTCACAGCGCCCTCATCTCCACTACTACTATCCTCATCCTCCTCCTCCAACTCCCCTCTCATGCCTCCTCGCGCAGCCCACTCCCGGCCACCACCTTCAACTCCACTCCTCTGCCTATCACCCAACGTCAACCTCCTCCCCATCCCCAACTCTTCCTCCTCCTCATCATCTCCATCATCGAGCGGAACTCGAACCTTCGCCTCAGTCGTACTCGGCCGCCTCGCTTTCCCTCCCATCCGTCTCGCCACTGGCTCTCCGGAACTCGTCCCAAACCCCGTGTCACTCCACTCCCCTTCTTCCTCATCATCTTCGTAATCACCACCTACCCTCTCCAACGTGACATCCCGACCCGCGGCGTCTTCGTCGTCAGGCACACCACTCCGTCGAGATCCAGCTGCGGGCGGAGAAGATGAGCTATCGCCCGAATTGTCATCCGAGTCGGAACTGCTGAATAATCCCGAGAAGCGACTCGCTCTGAGCTGTTGTCCGGCTCCTGCACCACTCGCCTCACTACCCGCCGCCGCCGCTGCACCACTACCCGCCACCGCAGCGCTCGCAGCGTCTAGGTCAATACTCGGCGGACTATCCGGCATCTCCTTCGCAGCCTCCAATGCCGCCGCGTCCGCCGCATCGGGATCCAGGGCTAATTCGTCTTCGACCTCATCCGGGTTGCCGGACGCGTTTTGGTTGGACTTTTGCGCGAGGCGGGCGGCGAGGGTGCGGCGGGCGCGGGAAGGAGGGATGTTCAAAGGTGCGGGAGCGGAAGAGGTGTGGGCTTCGGGGGAGAGGTTGAGAGAGTTCTGTTGAGAGAGAGAGGAGTTAGCGCGGGTTGCTTGCTTGCTCTTGCGAGAGGCAGTGGTGGGCAAGGAAGTGATTAGCTAATAAGACGATAGGAAAGGAAGAAGTCGGGCGGGATGGCGACGGGGGTGATAGAGGCCATGCAAGGTAAACAATGCTCCGCTCCATATTTCCACGCACGTATCTGCAAGCGAGACCACCAGTGCATGTTTAGACGAAAGACAGCAAGCGGAACGCGGAAGCAAGACGAGGGGCGCAAAAAAGACTCGCAGCGAGTGGTGGTTGGTGTGCAAATGGTTTGATTCTTTCTGCTTCCTCTTCCTGCACAATGCCCGACGTGCTTGACTGTTGTACAATGTGTTTCCGTCCCCTCGTCCCGCCTCGTGTTCGCTCGTGTTTCAATTCGTCCTCATGTCCTTCTTGATGATTGTCTGTGATGTGCTTGGTGGAGTGCAGTAGGGGTATGTGCAGATCCACGTGCGATGCAAGTGTATGCTCAACGTGCGTGGGTGATGGGTATAATCGCGCCAGTGCAGTGCAGTGCAGGGAGTCGATCGATCATCATCATCGATAATCCATGTCGACATCAAATGAAAGTTCACCAACCTGTTCGTCGTCCTCGAATGCCGCTCTCCTGTCCCTTTCTCTCGTGATGGCCTCGTCTTCCATCTCGTCATCGTCGTCATCCCCAAACCCACCCAGCATCGTTCCTGCATTGATCTCGAATGACTGGCCGACAGTGCCCTCCGACATCGCCAGAGTATCTTGCGGTGTCATACCGCCACCGTTTCCACCTAGGCCGGCGTTGGCGAGCGTATTGGCTGTGTTGTTGCTAAAGCCGGCGGAGACACCACCTCCTCCGCCCATGGATCGGATGCCGATGGCGGTTTCGGGGCGAACACCGCCGAGTACGGCATTGTCCTTGTCGCGAGTATCGGCAAGGACTCCTTCCACATAGGTGACCCACTCAGCTCGAGTGACGCGTTCCGTGATGGCCTCATCCAGAGCTTCTGGAGGGTGCTTGTTACCGAATTTGCACACTTCTTCTGCGATTAGTGTCAGATGTCCCATATAGCCTAGGCGCATGTTCCGCTCCTTTTGCGAAACGTCCGAGGCTTTCTGGCCGTCGAGGATGCGGTCGGTAATATCGTGGCCCGAAGCCAGGCCAATTGTCTCGATGGTCTCGCCATCCTTGAGAGGGGTGGGCGTGAAGAGGTCGAATGCTAAAGATCGATTGTAGCCACGGTCCAGAGTGCCGTTGAACACTTGCTGAACTACGTCGTACACCACATTATGAAGGAAGTTGTTCCACGGGAAGCGGAAGAAGAAGTCCTGCGATGGAGTCAGTTCAGATGCATTCCTCCAATCACCTAACGATCCGCCAGCAACGTAAGACAACTCACAAGAATGGTTGGCACAACCTGGTGCTCCACGAATTGAATCTTGAGAAGGTCACCCACGACCGGGCTACCATCCAGCTCGGTATCGTAAGGAGCACGATCTCCATTAGTAGGCGCAGGTTCGTGACCGTGTAGCGTCGCAACGCTCTGATCGATGTCTTGTGAGCTGTCCGCATCGACCTCCTCCTTCGTGGGAGAGTCCTTCCTGACAAACAGCGGAGCAGGCTTGTCCTCGGGACGGGCAAGAGCGCGCTCAAGTTCTGACGGCCCATCTTCGTCTGTAACGTCGTTCAGCCACTTTGCTGCAAGTTGTGATGTCAGTACGGAGGTGTACTTACCCTCTTCCGCGGGCTCCTGACCAAATTCGCTCATAACGGTGTCCTCGTCAACGTCCAGCGATTTGATCTGGTCGGTCACGCCAGCAGTTGTGGGTGAATCAGCCGCATGCGTAGGTGGCGGGTCGTATTGCATAAGTTTCGTGGGTGATGATTGCTTCTTTGGTGATAGTGGTGCGGGAATGGAGGCCATGTCGGTCGGTGAGTTGACTTGGATGTCGGAAGGAGTTCTCTTCTCAACTTTCTCCAACAGAGGTAGTCCGCCATGTGTCGTGCGGTCGATAGTGTCGTTGAGGTCGTCGAAGGCCGGTTCGTCCTCCGTTTGATCCTCTGAGGGCGCATTGACCTGTTCGAAGCCATCTTCGTCGGATGCATTCTGTACTTCCAGTCTTCTATCTTCTTCCCTCTCGTTCATTTCCTCCTGACTGGGTCGCTCGGCGTGGTGGAAGCCATGAGAATCAACCGAGCTTCCGAATTCGTCGAAGCTGTTGTCGTGTGCGTCTGGTAGTCTCGGCGTAGTCAACTTGCCCTGCGCCTTTAGGCGTTCTCTCTCCGCGTCTCGTTTTCTCACTTCCTCGTCCGTACCTCGCTCGTTCAGCAGACCCATATTACTGCAGTGCAGCAATTCGGCCATCAGTTCGCAAGTCTTGAATCGATCAAATCCGAGTGGCTCTATTTTCCTGCCAAACGCAGCTTTGAGGTCTGGCTTCTTCGCTGAGGGCGCGCGAATTAGTCTCATGAAGTCCGGAACATGGGTCGCGAATTGTCGGAGGAGTGTCCCAAGATAGATGGGATCGGAGGTCTTCGGCTCAGGGCCGATCTGATTGTCGAGGTCGTAGTCGGAGTTGTTCTTGCGGATGACCTCGATGATGATTCCGACGCCGACGGTGAGTGGATTTCCGCCGAGTAGCATGTCTTGTATCAACGTGTTGATGCATTCTTCCGACACGAGTTGGCGTGTGAGTTCGTTCGGTCCAATCACGGACTGGTCCTGGGTGGTCGCGTTTGCGGAGATTGTGATGATTGCCTTCAAGAAATCGCCGGCTGATGTTTGCGTGGCGGAGCTTTGTTCCGGGGAGAGGTAGCTCAACAAAAGCGGTATAAGGTCTTGTCCTTGCAGCCAATCCACAATTCCCTGTCCGCCCTCGTGCTTCTCCAGTGAGATGATCTTCAAGAGCAGATCCATCACCATCGGACAATCGACATGCTGCAACATTGCCGGCACGATCCCGTCCAGACCTTTGAAGAAAGCCAGCATATCCTCGGTCTTCTTGTCCAAGAGCGTCTCGTTGACCTTTGTGAAATAGCCGGCCTGTAATGGATCGAGGGGAGCAGGTCTCCGAATGTACTGCCAGAATTCGCGCAGAGCATCTTGCTGCTCCAGCACGGCCTCTGTGAGCGACCAGACCTCTGACGACAGCACCTCGCACGACACAAGGGCGTACTTCTTACGCTGCGTTTCCCTCTTCTCCTGCTCTGTTTCACTGTCGCCGTCCTTTTTCGAACTCGACTTGGATCTTGCCCGGCCTTTGCCCTTTCCAAAGAACGACAGACCAGTCGTCGTCTTCTCATCATCCTCGGCCGATTTCTCCTTCTCCTCTTCTTTGCCTTTCTCTTCTGGTTCCTCGTCCGTCTTATCGGCCGTCACATAAGTGAGCAATTTCTTCAGCACCGCATCATCGCGCAGGAATTCTATGAGCTTGCTGTTCTGCTGCTTCAGCTCCTGGATCAAATCGCTCTCGTCGAGTAATTCCTCAACGGTGACATCCTGCTTGTCGAGGATCGTATCGAGGGTGGAGATGTTGGCGTAGCCGCCAAATCGCCAGAACATGGTGTGGAAATCGTTGTATTGGTGTGTGGATCGTGTTTGGCGTATGTAGCTAGGTGATGCCTGATAGGCAGGTCCTGTGGTGGTCGGAGGTCGATATCGAGGATATCATGCGTCTACCTGCGACTTGAGAGCGCGCCGTGTGCGCTGGAAGGGTATCTCGAACGTCGATGAAAAGGTCGGAACAAGGAGCGTCAATGGCAGCTGTCGCGCAGTCGTATGTCAGTGCACAGGTCTTCCTCGGCGCGGAGTGACGAGGGTGAGGCTGGGGAAGCCAGCGGTGAACAGGCCGCGGTGTGGAGGTTGCAGTGCTTGGTCGCGTGTGGCTTCTTACGCACAGCAGCAGAGACCACTCAGCTGTAGCAGGGATGGAGTATGAAACAGGGCTGAACATACATGACCAGCAAAGCCATGAGGCGCAAAAGCGGCGTGGGATCTCGTCAGGATCGTGAGGTCTCGTGTGTCGTGTCGTGTCGTGTCGTGTACAGCTTTGAGGGACAGGTGGGTGGAGTCGAGGTGAGTGGTGGTCGAGTCCGTTCGGGAGAGTGTCGGCGTTTCTTTGCCGAGTGGATTTTCAGGAGCCAGATGATGTCAAATCTCCAACAGTTGTCAACCACGACAACAATATCTACTATATACTTCGTAGTATACTGTGCGAGGTCCGCTGCCATTGATTTTAGTGCTGTACAGCTTACTGCCGAAACCGCGTCCTATCGTGCATAGCCGTTTCATCATGTGGCCGACACATGGCCCTGGAGATGGAACCTTGACCCAGCGGTTAAACTACCTGGAGCCATGCAGCATGGCAGGGCTGAAGGGATCAGGTCACGTCGACAACGACAACCACAGATCGAAGCAACATGCTCGATGAACTCAAGTCTGCCCCATGATTGCAGGATCTCATCAATTGAATTGAGAGGCACCAAATTTGATCATACAGTCGCCTCAATTATATCATTGCAGTGGTATCGTTTCGCATGTCTTGTACGCCCGCTGAACTCCGTCAGAACCCAAATTTTGCCCGTAAATGCCTCATAATCTTCAAAGCATGCTACGTTCTCTCCCGACTACCTCGAGTCCTCGTACGCCGGAGGTGGACCGTCAGGCGGGCTGAATGTGCCGTTCGAGGCTGCAGGCTGAGCACTCACATCCTGAACGGCATTACCGCTGTCTCCCTGCTGCTGCAACACCGGACTGACGACTCTTTGAGAATTCGCAACCGCAGCCTGCGTAGGTGGTAGCAGTGGGCCATCGCTCTCTGCTGAATATGCAGGCAACTCCTCCAGGTTGACATTTGAGATATCCACCCCATTCAGTGCCCCACCTCTTGAGTTGCCAGTCTGCTCTCCATCCAACCTCGCCACTTCCAACGCCTGCTGCAGCCTATCCCGAACCTGCTCATACTTCGTAGAAAAGTCGTATGCGCCTCCGTCTTTGAATGTGAGCTTCAGCTCCACCACGCCGCCAGCTGGTGTGGGTATGCCTCCTCCATTTACAGGTTGTAGTGCTGCTGTCCAGACATTTGGCCCGAAGAAAGGTGCTGTAACGTGCGAGTCGTGGAGGTTGATGAGGGGTGCCGCGAAGCTCTTGAGCTTTTCGGTGGCCTTGTCGGGCAGATACACGATTCGTTGGTTGGTGAGGTAGAGCGTGCCAAGAGGGTGGGTGATGGAGAAAGGTTGCTGTTGCTTGCCAGGGTAATGTGAAGGTGTTGTGATTGACAGTCCTATCCGCGGCGGCGCGACGAGGAGTGTCTGTTCGTTGGGAAGAGGTGTGTATGGAGGGCTTGTGGCCGGCGATAGAAGTACCCAACTGCAAAGACGAGATCGTTTAGAAGTGGACTCTTTCGTTTCCGCCTTTGGTAGCTGGCGGAGAGCAACGAGATTGAGCATGACTTACTTGACAGACATGATGGGAAAGGCGGTGATTTGTTCTTATGTCTGAAGAGTAGCAGAGCAGCTAGCTTTCGCTTCTGCCCCGTTGTGAAGCTGCCTGCGCTCTGTGCAGTACTAGACTGAGTACAGTCGAGCTAGCGAGATTGCTTCATGTAGGTAGCCGATGTTGTGAAGCTGCGAGATGTCTCGTTTGGCGAATCAAGGCAAATCTTCAGATGCAATGAAATGTGATAGATGTTTTAACGGTCGAGGTGTTACGTTCGCGCCTGCCGCGCTTGTCTTTCTGAGCTAGCGATGCGGGGCGCACGTGCCGGCAGTCTGATGATTGAGGTGGTCTTCTGATGAATTGATGAACATGCCTCTCTATTCCTGTACTCACTATAAGCATGTGCCGCTATCTACACTTGCCGCTGCCAAAGAACATTTTTACAGCTGTGTCGGTAGAGCGACTGACCTACCGAGCCATCGGCTCCCTCGTGCTTTGACGCGACCCACTATAAGGTCCTTGGAGCCACGCAGGAAAGTGTGCCGTCGCCAATCTTCCACAGCTTAATTCCATACAGTAGCGACCGTCTGTCATAAGAGTCTCGCTGGCTGACCTCATTACCTGGACGCAAATCCTCGTGTGGTGCGAGCGATGCTCTGCAAATACATCCTTCGTCCGTCCAGACATCTGACCACGAAACCACGGATCGATGGATTTGAAAGCCTCGTCGGCCTTTTCAGCAGAAACAATGTAGACGCTGTCGGGATCCCTCGGCCGTATCCTTGCTCGCTCCTTGAGAATGCCGTTCATGACTTCAGACTGGATGCTGCCTTCTTCAAAATGACATTCAATATGCGTCGTAGCCGGCACTCGTAACAAGATCTGTGCCATCAGGTGTTGGAGATCCATCTCGAAGCCTTTCTCGATGAAGTAGACTCCCCTGTACAGCACGAAACCCAGTCGCAATGTGCGCAGTGACACGAGAGCTTCCAGAGAGGTGAAGTCAACACCCTCTAGACTGACCTTAAGGCTTCGGTACAATCCATGATTAGGGTGACATGCTGGAGCTTCTCCAGAGCATGCTGTGGCAGGCGGGATTGGTTGATAACAGGTGCAAAAGTGTCGTGAGCATCGATGGAGACAATGACTTCGTTATCCGTGTAGATCAAGTTCTTGGCTCCGCGATTGATTTGACGACATGTTGCCAGTAGTGGTGGAGAGATCCTAGGCTCAATGGCGAAGCGTTTGGTCGCGTTCCGGGTCAGCCAGAGGACGCCGGGAGAAAGGACATACTCGTACACACGGAGCCTGATTCCTCGGACCAAGAGCGTGGTCGGTGTGTTGCGGGAGCGAGAACGAGGAAAGCGCTCCTTCCGCCCACGCGTGCGCGTAATTCTTAGCATACTCGTAGGATATTTTAGGCCGGCTTCGCGACGTTCGGCGGAGCGCCTAAAGACAGAACGTAGCTTTCGGTCAGTTCCCGGTAAAAAGAGGCATATATCGATACGGATTCTAATGCTATATACAGTTGTAGATAATTACTTCTTGTATATCTCTATCGATTTATAAGTATTAAACATCGTATAGCTTAAGTATAAAAGCCCGCCTTCTACTATAAGATTCGATATCGAATTTCCGGCATTAAAACTAAGCTTTTTCTACGTTTTTAACGACTTACTAACGACTACTTAGGATAGAGACAATCTAGGGAACATAGTTATAGATAATACTATTAAGAAGTAACTAATATAAAAATATATATAAATAGTCTTAAGGTCGAGGTATAGAAACCTACCTTCGTAAAAAGCTAGGCTTTGCCTTATATTAAGAGGGAGCTATAAAAGGGGTAGAACGATATATTATCGAAAAAGTAAAGAGACAGATTAATTTTAAATTACCTATCTACCTTCTATAAAGTATCGGACGGAGTATATCTAGTTGTTTTAAAAACCTTAATTTATAAAGTTAGAATTCGACCGAATCCTACGTCTTATTATTAGACCGCTAGTACGAGACCTCCGAATTTAATACCGAGTAGATAGTAATCTAAACCGGAGATAGGAAAGGAGATAAAAACTAAAATTAGGCGCTAAAATTAATAAATATTAGGGTCGAAATCCTTCTAATTCTAAGTAACGTCGTTCTCGCATCCTAACTATACTTGTCTTAGTCTAACTATCTCTATATCTCCTTTATATACTAAACGAGACTATACTCGTTTATATAAAGAATCCCTATACTCGGTAATTTGTTCCTAGTCCGAGATTAGTATATAGCGTATAAGCGTATTAGACGGGTTACCGCCTAATCCTTATTCGTAGGCTAATAGCCGGATTGCCGCTAATCTAACCCTAGACATACCCTCCTAACGCCCTCTACCGGTAACCCGTCCGATATACGAAGGTACTATATATAGATATTAGATTAGCTCGATTTAGCGGACTATATAGTAGTATAAGGGACTATATTAATAATCGGTAAAGACGACAAACCCTCTCCTTATATTAATAGGCTGTTCCGGGAAGAATAGTAAACGATTAGCGCGCCTAGAGGCTAGGAAATAGTTTAGGAGTTCCTTAGGGGTAGCCTATAAGACGTACCGTACGTACACCGCCTAGTACTCTTTATAGTATAGTTACTAGTAGAGGTAGGGTGCTTACTACTACTACTAACAGCTAAGAAATTACTTACTAATAGTACTAAATAGTAACTATTACCGGATTAGGAAGGAGCTTAAAAAATAAAGCCTAAATGCCTTAAATTACTAGTATATCTATCGATATATTATTAATTTTCTTATACTCTTAAACGGCTCTTAATAAACTAATAGTACCCTTCTTCGTATATTTATATTATACTAGCTCTTAATCCTTATTAAATACTATTGTTCCTTATGTTAGTAGTCTATACTAGCTTCTTAAATAGTTATACGCCTTAATAATATCCTCTTATAGATAAGAACGACGGTATCTAATAAGATCCCTACTAGCTAAGAAGGCTCGTTCGCCCTTATTACTTATAATTAGAATAGCTAGTATATTAAATGCTATACGAGCGAGCTCTAGCTCTACGTAGCGCTATTTAAACTAGTATTAAAGGAGGTTAAGGGGCTCGGTTAGCGTATCTTATATATAGTCGGTAGAGATATAGTTATCGAGGGGATTAACGCGTACGAAGGGGGTATTAAGTTTACGTCGTTTAAAGTCGCGGAGGTATTCGTAAAGGTCGTTGCTCTCGAGAGCGCGCGCGGTAGAAGGAGTAGTAGAAGGGGTAGTAGTAGAAGGTCGGTAGTTACTAATCTATAGGTTAATAATAAGCTCTCGAACCTACTTAATATAGCCCTATTATTTAATAATGCTATAAAGCTAAATGTCCTTAAACTAGCCTATCTTTAGTATCGGATTAAGGACGA
This sequence comes from Zymoseptoria brevis, assembly GCA_000983655.1. Classification (NCBI taxonomy): domain Eukaryota; kingdom Fungi; phylum Ascomycota; class Dothideomycetes; order Mycosphaerellales; family Mycosphaerellaceae; genus Zymoseptoria; species Zymoseptoria brevis. The sequence continues at coordinate 47 of JYJE01005355.1, read as the reverse complement.
CGGTAGTATATACTATTAGTATCTTATTAGCGAGTTTCTAATACTTC